>JAODUE010004685.1:0-10448 GCA_027564755.1 Amblyopsis hoosieri | reverse complement strand
CAGACTTTACAGATAGCTGTCTTAATGTCCTGTTCACATACGTCGAAGTATTTCCACACAAATTACATTTTGGAAAAAGTAGCTTGTGTGCACATGGAGCATTGGCCTCCGAGACTTCCGGAACACAGACCGGTCGAGATGTATTGAAAAACCGTCCGGTTGCTGATTGCGGGTTAGCGGCAAAAACCGTCCGGTTCAGATTGATGTCCGGTTAATCGGTGCATCCCTACTTTATATGGCTTCTATAGGCCTATTTGAGTAACTTTCAAGTGCCATGTCACGCGGCACACTCTACAGAATTGTTTTTATAAGGCATTTAGCATCAGTCCCATGCGCTTATCGTTGGAGCCAAATATGCTGCACGTATCTGTGTTGCTGGCTAGAACATTTATTTTCCCCCATGATTTGACACTTTATATGGCTTCTATAAGCCTATTTGAGTAACTTTCAAATGCCATGTCACGCGGCACACTCTACAGAATTTTTTTTATAAGGCAATATATTTACCAAAATTGTCTGTACATTTATAATATATATTATATTGCCTACATTAATAAAATTAACGATTACATATACATTTTCAGTTAAGTGCTCCTTGCATTCAAGAAACATAAAGCAATATCATGAAATCTTATTAAAAATTACTGTCTGTACAACGAATTATACACAATTCAATATATTGACATTGGCTATTTTATTTTGAAGGCTCACTCATTACGTAACGATAATGACGTCATCGATAGTGTTGCTGAAAGAACACAAGTGATTTTATTCTACCGTACTTGTACAGTGCCGCCCTTGCTGCTTTCATACAGTCGCCGCATACAGTGGGGGGGAGCTCCGTTTTATACGCCGGAATATACGGTAGTTAGTAAGCCTACAAACCCCCTGTTGCGTAAGTGTCATGACGTTTTCGCGCCACAATCCTCAAGCCGAAGAAGCTTTTATAATATGGCAAGCCGTTTTCAAATTTAGTCAGTAGACTGGATATTGCTTACGGATATCTGCAACGTAATTTCGCCTAGTCAAAACTTTGATTGAAGATATTATCAATTACGTCATTTTGACTAGTCGAAACAAGAAACAGCAGTTTTAGATATCTACAGTCGTGTTTTGATTGGTTTACGAATAGAGGGGCAAATGTTTGTAAATAAAATTAACTTCAATACACAGCTAAGGCTATTACGGGCTATTAACACAGGAATACAAAGTACTGCACTCTCTTGAATCAATGTACTGATGGGGGGAGCAATAATTTGATGGCTTTGTAAAAGTCACTTGGGGGTATTTTCCTAGTGGCCTTGTATCTTTAACATGTCATATGATTAGTATGATTACCTGCAAGTGAGTGCCAAAAGCACGTGTGCTAAAAGTAGGTGTGGGTTTGGTAGGATATTCATGTGACAGGTGTCATGCCCAAATGTGACTTGCTGATAAAAAATGATCACTGTACGTAAAAGTGCATTTTATAATTATATTCCAAAAATTTTAGCTGGTAAAAATGAATGGATTCATTTTAATCTAGAGCACAAAACAGGTGAAATACTATAAAGTATAAAAAGTATATTATAAAAATATTAATTCTTTTTATCTAGACCGCCTATATTTTACATATTTTATATTGGACCAGTATACTGTAGTCCAACTAACATGATGGCCGCCTAAAAAATGATTTTTTTTTTTTATTATCCTTCATTTATAATATTTCACCTGCTCTGTGCCCTAGATTATAATTAATCCATTCATTTTTGCCAGCTAAAAATGTGGGAATATAACCATAAAATGCATCTTTTCATACCGTGATCACTTTTTATCAGCAAGTCACTTTTGGACACGACACCGGTGTTCTGACATTCAATCCTACCCGTCAGATTGTTCTACCTCGTCATACTGCGCATGCGTACATCAATATTGCATAATTTTTTGTCATTCTTGAGACACACTCGTAATTTTGACCTACCCTGATAGCTGGATTTCTACCGTGTTTGGCTTTCTTGCTAGCACTGTTATTGCATGTTTTTGACTAATGTACATGGATTCTTGTTATTTTTTTATTTTTAAACATTATTTAATATAGGTTGTCATTCAACATTTTATTTAGCCTAAATGTTAACATTCACGATAACAAAAAGATCGTTTGCAATCTATGTGTGTATAGGAATAGGCCTATACAATCTATTGTATAGGCCTATGCCTTTTTATTAATACATTGTGCCAAGTTACGCCTGTACGCCTGTTACAGATGGTAGCATACGCTAGCGCTCGTTCGCCTGTTAGCACAATATAACATGATGTATATCTTGTCCCTTCAAATAATACATTCCTCAATTTCAGCCTGGTAGCACAAAACAAGTTGTTTTCACTCGTCGAACTATCCTACAACAACTTCGGCTTGGTATATAGAGTTTACTGCTATGGTAGGATCATCTGTCAAGTAGGACAGCTCGACAGACTATAAATGTAATTTTGTGCTACGGTATGAAAATCTGACAATCTGACAGATCGTCAGAACACCGGCATGCTTCAGTTGGGAGATATTTACACATAGTTGGAAATGTCTCTAGCCAGGTTAAAACATGTAGACCATACTGACTTTAATCACACCACACGTACAAGATGATTCCCGCATCTCTCGTGTTTAGCAATCCTTTCCAAGAGGTGTTTTTGGCACTGGTGAGGCATTAAAGCCACAATTACCTTTCCCTGCAGCAAGTCTGGGTTACGATAATATCCCGTGGCTGGTGAGCACCTAGACGCTTAATTTCTAAATTCTCCTACAATGTCAGAGCTTCAAATCGGTTCGCCAGTATGAAATCAACTTCATTCATATTTGTTTGTAAAAATCCCACCGGTACTGTCATTGTGTAATGGCGAAGGCTGAACAAATAATGCAACCCTGTCCTCATCTATAGTTTTCGCGGCAGGCAAACAACACAGCTAATCAAATGGTAATTTCGAAATGACACGGTTAGTGGGGAAAATATGTTTTATCCCTAGACCCATCCTGTGACATACATCGAACGTTCTGAGCATGCATGTTATCTTAACACATACACACAGCATATTTGACGAGGGAAATCCCCACCCTGATTGAAGCACCCAGAGGCTAGAATAACGTGAACAAAAACGGTTACCCAATTTATTATGTAATTTCTAAAGATAAAAGGTGTTATATTAATATATATTAATAGATAACAATAACATTATGTATATATTAGAATTTTACAATAATCGAATATTTTATATTTAATTAGTTTGTTGCCACCAGGTGGAGCTACGACCCACTAGCCCAACATTGAAAATCGCGCCTTGATATCCGTAATTCAGTTTTGACTAGTAGGTTTCAAACGGCTATCGCCATTCATGTCTATGGGGTTTTTCATTACAGATATCTGTAAATCATTTGCAGATACCCTAATCGTCTATTGTTGATATCTTTAACAGAATGACAGAATGAAATTCCATCACCTGAAAAATGCAGCACAGACTTTCCAACAGCAGATGGACAGTGTTTTGCGTGACTTTCCGTTTGTTTATCTGGATGACATTTTGGTTGCCAGCACATCCTCGGACGAACATTTGTCGCACCTCAGGCTCCTGTTTAAGCGGTGCAGCGGAGAGCTGCTCGGACTCTTCCTGGCCATATGTTTGCCTTCCGTTTTATGCTGGAGGGCCGATCATTTACGGCATTTGTGGACCACAAGCCTCTTACTGCCATGGCCAAGGCGTCTGAACCATGGTTGGCCCGGCAACAGTGTCAGCTATCCTTCACGGGTGCACCCAGGCCTATTGTGCCTAGCGGTTGGTGTTGGCAAGTGTTTGGCGCCATACACAGCCTATCCCACCCGGGCAGGAAAGCGTCACAAAAGCTGGTGTCGGCAAAGTTTGTCTGGCATGGGCTCAAAAAGGATGTCCGCGACTGGGCCACCGCCTGCGTTGAATGCCAGCGGGCTAAGGTGCACTGCCACTCCAAGGCTCCACTGAAGGTTTTTGAAGTGCCAGAGAGACGTTTTGACCATGTGCATGTGGATTTGGTTGGCCCTTTGCCTCACTCACCAGGGTTTACTTACCTCCTCACAGTGGTCGACCGCACCACCCGGTTGCCCGATGCCATCCCACTTCAGTCTATTTGCACTGCAGATGTAGCCCGGGCATTCCTGGAAACATGGGTTGCCCGGCTTGGTATACCTTCCGATATTACATCAGACCATGGCTCACAATTCACATCGGAGCTATGGAATACTGTTGCCAGCGGCCTTGGAGTGAAGGTACACCACACTACACCTATCACCCCCAGGCTAACGGACTGTGTGAGCGCTTTCATCGTTCTCCGACGGCGGCTCTAAGAGTCAGCCTTCGCAACGTCAGCTGGATAGATTGCCTTGGGTGATGTTAGGTTTGCGCACGGCACCCAAAGAGGACCTGCGTTCCTCCCCGGCTGAGCTGGTTTATGGACAACCCCTGCGTGTGCCCGGTGATTGCCCGTGGTCGGCTGCCCAGCAGCTGACTGCACACCTCGAGTGTGCCCAAAGTTTTGTACCAGTCCCCACCTCACAGCATGGGTTTGCTCTGTCAACAGTCCTACCAGGATTGCAAAACGTAGCTTATGTGTTTGTCCGCCATGATGCTCACCGTGGCCCCTTGCGGCCTCCATATCATGGCCCGTTCCGGGTACTGGAGCCAGGGGACAAGTTCTTTGTCCTTGACATCGGAGGCAAGCCAGACCGCGTGTCAGTGGATCGCCTTAAACCAGCCCACTTAGATATGGACACTCTGGTGGTTGTTGCTCAACCCCCTAAGCGGGGTCGTCCTCCGATGGGCGTTCCCGCAGCACCATCTGTCACAGAGTACCCTATTCCTGAAGCCCCTGCATCAGCCCCAAATAACAGGAGTAGTTTCGTAGTAGTAGCGACAGTACTATGAGTTATACAGTATGTGTTTTTTTTTTTACAACCACATGTATTTTATTAGTGGGCACATGATTGGTAATAATAATAATAGAGACAATAATAGAGAATACAGTGATGTGACACTTCTTAGTTATTCTACAACGTTCAATATCTTTTCTGACATTGGTTCATATGGCTTGCAATGTCATATTCAATAATAATACTGTGTTTTCGGAACTCAGGATGCCGTGGAGCATTGTTCCGAAGACAGAGGAGATCCCTGTCTCGGCGCCTCTCAGGTCCACACAGCACTGATCTGATGCCATGCATGCTGTCCAATAGGAGTCTGGCCCTCCATGGTGCCTCCAAGGAGAACCACTCTCCTGACAGCTCCTTGGGTCCTCAGCAGCCAGGAGGTGAAAAGCTGACTCTTCGATGCTGCACTATAAGAATAATTTAGTTTATTATATTTATTTAAATGACTTTAATGGTGTAATTTGAACCTGTTTTGTTATATATCCAGATAGTCAAAAGCCAGAAGGCTGTAATGTGCACAATAAAACGATTTCAGGGATAGGGAAAATATACTGTGCTTAAAATGTAAATTAATTACAAAAACGAGCAGAGCAAGCTTTATCCGTGCTGTTAATCCATCAAGAGGATAACATGAACTTGGCCACCATTTCCAGTTTGCAGCAGTCTGTAGAAGAGCATATTATTACAGCCACAACATCAGTGAATATGCTCTTCTACAGACAACTTTCAATTGTCATATATCTTATTGTTTAAAATTATACGATATGCGGCAGTGGCAGTGGGTAGAGCGGGTAACAGGTGTTTGGAAAGCTGCTGGATTGAATCTTGTTGCCTCCTGGCCAAGTGCTGAGGTGAGCACCTTGAGTGGCCAGTAGGTTGGAAAATCACTATATCCAATGGCGTTTTTATCAAAAGCTTAGGTATGGCAAGGTGACATGATGTCAATAAAGGGTATAGGTTTTATGTTTTTATTTTATTTATTATTTCAGGGGGAGACATTAAGTGTGGGATCTGGGGGAGCTCCCCCAGAAAATGTTGAGCATCAAACACTTAATTTCCTGCATTCTGGTGACTAGTTATCCACTTTCATCGTTATTTTCTTTTATTCCATGCCGGCTGCGTTTCCTACACATATGCTATTATCTGCATACATAGGCCAATATAATATCTGTAAAGCATAAATCATCAATTCTATGGCGATACAAGTTAATTGTTTTTGTATTTTATAAAGCTGATCCCCAATTGACGCCTATGCTGCATGATAGGCTATAAGTACACAGACAGCATATCATTTTTTTTATAGCTTTAAAGTTGAATTTTAACATCACTATGCATTATGGTTCCAGTCTTGAAAAAAAAACATAACTGCAGGCTGCAGGCTGCAGTTACATGAAAGAAATTAATAAAAAATACTGTGAACAAAACAGAACAGTCAATGTTTACAGGAGCACCACTGATGAATTGTTCTGCACATTTAAGACTCAGCAAGTCCAAAATCAAAATCTTCTATGAATCAAAGACTTCTCTACCCATCATTCACCAATAATGTTCAGTTGACATACAAAAAGGGAGAGACAATGTCATTCACAATCAGGTACGCAACATCCAGCGACCTTGTACTAATAATTATAATCAACGCTGTAAGCACACCTTCCAGCAATGGCACTGTGGCATATTAACTCAGACAGCTTTTTCTGGTAAAACTTCACAATAACCCTGACATACAGCTGACATGTCAGCCTCACAGACAGGTTTCCATTCCATGTTTGCCAGAAGTCAAAGACGATGACATCATTGAGGCAGTGACCAGACCAACGCCATGGGATTGTGACACCTCCAAAGCCCATAGATCTAGACAAGGTGAGGGTCTGACAATGACATGCGTCAAACAAATACAGCCATCCAGCGTGAACGCCACATAACACAGACTCATGCTGATGCCCTGAGAGCCGTATTCAAGAGACAACAGGATAGTGGCCTGACACTTATAAGTGTGTGTGTAATAAGTGTGAGTTCAACAAACAATGCCTGGGATCAGAAGTCTCCTTGGCATGGCCAACTGCTCCAGATTCATAACACCATCCAGAGATCTGACAAGGAAAGGAACACCATGGCATTGGCACCAGGAGCAAGCAACAGCTCTCCAGACGCTCAAAGACAGCCTGACAAGTGACACAACCATGTCCTATTATGACCTAAGGAAAGATACTGCATGGCCATTCTGCAATGGAAAAGAGAGAAACACATCATACACAAACCCATACACAGCATACGCCAGCTGTGCACTCACAGATGCAGAGGATATGTACTCACAAAGAGAATGTGAAGCCTCATTTATTTATAGCTGTATGGACATTAATTTCGTCATGGTAACCAACCACAAGCTGCTTGTGCTGGTATGGGACAACCCTGATATACAGTAAATAGTTCTATGGGAACAACCAAGGGTCAAAGCCACCTGATTGAGAGATGGGGACTCCAGCCGTACAACATGTCCAGACATCCCATTTCAGAGCAGATGTAAGTGAGCTCCAGAGCGTCTATATTTTAAGTATATGTAAACAACCAAGGCAATAACACCGCAGGAGATAATGACAGAGACAAGAGACATCATCTTACAGCAAGTCAGTTCAGACGTCAAGAACAGATAGCACACCAGAGACAGCATGCCCTATGCCACTACATTGAAGCCATACAGTACAGCATCTCAATAAATTAGAACATTGTGGAAAATGTAAGTAAATTCAATAATTCAATTAACAATGTGAAACTTATATCGTGGATTAATTACACACAAAGTGAAATAGTTCAAGCCTGAATTTGTTTTAATCTTGATTGAATCTTGATTATGGTTTACAGCTCATGAATAAAACATAAAATTCAGTATATCAGAAAAGTAGAATATTGTGAAATAGTGCATTGCTGTAGACTTAAGAAGTCACACTCTAATTAGCTAATTAACTCAGAACACCTGCAAAGGTTTCCTGAGCCTTTGGTATCTCAGTCCAGTTCAGTAGGCTTCACGATCAATGGGAAGACTGCTGACTTGACAGTTGTGCAGAAGACAGTCATTGACACCCTCCACAAGAAGGTAATGCCTCAAAAGAGTATTGCTAAAGAAAATGGTTGTTCACAAAGTGCTGTATCCAAGCATTTTCATCGAAAGTTGAGTGGAAGGCAAAAGTGTGGTAGGAAAAGGTGCACAAGCAACAGGGATAACCAGAGCCTTTAGAGGATTGTCAAGCGAAGGCCATTCAAACATTTCACAAGGAATGGACTGAGGCTGGAGTTAGTGCATCAAACGCCACTGCACATAGATGTTGCATTCCTAGTGTCAAGCCACTTCTAAACCAGAGGCAACATTAGAAGCGTCTTACCTGGGCTAAGGAGAAAAATAACTGGGCTGTCGCTCAGAGGTTTAAAGTCCTCTTTTCAGATGCAAGTACATTTTGCAATTTCATTTGGCAAACAAGGTCCCAGAGTCTGGAGGAAGAGTGGAGAGGCACAGAATCCAAGTTGCTTGAAGTCCAGTGTGAAGTTTCCAGTCTGTGATGATTTGGGGAGCAATGTCATCTTCTGGTGTTGGTCCAGGAAATTCAAAAGCACTTCATGCTACATTCTGCTGACAACCTTTAAGGAGATGCTGATTTAATTCTCCAGCAGGACTTTGCACCTGCCCACACTGCCAAAGGTACAAAAACCTGGTTCAGTGACCATGGGATTACAGCGCTAGTGCACTGCTATATTTACTAATTTAAAATTAAACATTTATTTTAAGCAGTAAACGTAGCCTACAATTGTTACTGGTTTATAAGACATGTAAACAGCCAGGCCCTTACTAAAGGAATACAACCAAGATGTTAATGCAATGACCAACTACAGGCCAATATCAAACTTGTCATTTATTAGTAAGATACTGGAAAAGATAGTCTTGGTTAAAGTAAACACCTTTCTTAAGGAAAACAGTATATATGAGGAATTTCAATCAGGGTTTAGAGCACATCACAGCATTGAAACTGCTCTCACCAAAATAATCAATGATCTCCGGCTTAACTCTGATCAGAATAAAGTCTCAATCCTTATTATCCTAGACTTGAGTGCAGCATTTGATACAATTGATCATGACATCCTAATAAATTGTCTTCAGATCTTGGTGGGTCTTTCTGATAATGTGTTAGATTGGTTTAGAACCTACGTCAAAGGTAGGCAGTTTTGTGTCAGTCTTGGAGAACATGTGTCTAAGAGACACAACATTTCTTATTGGGTTGCTCAGGGAAGTTGCCTTGGCCTGTTATTTTCACTATACATGCTGCCACTCTGTGATATAATTAGGGAACACAGTGTGTTTTTCCATAGTTACGCGGATGACACACAACCGTACATCTCTACTGAACCGAATGATCCTGCAGCTTTAAAATCCATTACTGACTTTTGGCAATAAATAAATGGTTAAATAATATATTAAGTTAAACTGAAATCCTGCTTGTCAGCCCTAAAGTAAAATGGGAAATGTTGGCTAATCTATGAAACCTAACACCCTGGCTAAAATTGGAGGTTACCAGTCTTGGAGTTGTGTTGGACTCAGATCTAAGCTTTAGGTCCCACATGAACAGGGTAGTGAAAATATTCTTTCATCTGAGAAATATAGCTAAAGTTCGATCATTAATTTCCGAAAAACATATTCATGCTTTTGTGTCTAGCCGACTCAACTACTGTAATTCACTTTTCACAGGTCTCCCAAAAAAAAATCTATCGAGAGACTACCGCTCATTAAAAAGTTTGCAGCTAGGCTTTTAACAAGAACATATTACTCCAGTCTTGGCTGACCTGCACTGGCTACCAGTAGCATGCAGAATTGATTTTAAGATCCTTCTCCTTACATATAAGGTGCTACATGGGCTAGGACCAAACTATATCGCAATGATCAACGACATACCCCCCGGAACACTAAGGTCATCTGACAGTGGTTTACTGAAGGTTTATAGTAAGAGCAATAAGAAAATTGGCGATGCAGCTATTATTAACTATGCCCCTAAGATATGGAACTCACTACCTATAGCTACTGTATCAGGGAATCCAGCTCAGTAATTATCTTTAAAAGAATTGTAAAAACGAATCTATTCAAATTAGCTTTAGCTATCTTGTAACTGCAATACTCTGTGCTGCTAAACTGCTATAGAAAATTGTGCATGTGCAACGTGACTGTTGTCTCTTATTATATAAAAATCTCATGGAAGGCCCGGTCACCGTACCGGTGTTGTGGTGGGAAAAAGACCTGTGGCAGGCCCGTTTGGAACAGTAATTAGAGACAGATTATTTTCTGTGTATTAATCCCACCGAACAAGCATTGTCTAATAGTCTGTAGTTGTTTTGGTGAATATACATGCAGGGTCTGCATATATATATATGTGTGTGTGTGTGTGTGTGTGTGTGTGTGTGTGTGTGTGTGTGTGTGTGTGTGGGTGTTTGTATATATGTGTGTGTGTGTGTATGTGTGTGTATATATATGTGTGTGTGTGTGTG
>JAODUE010004684.1:0-10448 GCA_027564755.1 Amblyopsis hoosieri | reverse complement strand
TATAGTATGAGCTGTCTATTTTATTTATTGATTTTACTGTACAGCACTTTGTGACCACTTCTGTTGTTTGAAAGCGCCTTATAAATAAATTTGATTTGATTTGATTACTGTTTGTCAAATTCAGTGAATGTCTCCTCGCAGCCCGCTAGCTGCCCGCTTTATGTGCACCCTGAAGCAATAATCTGGTGTTGCTACACAGCACAGCCCTGTAAATGGGCACACAAACAAAGTGGTGCAGACCGCACCACACAACACTATCCCTGCCTTGGCAATGTGTGTGAAATGCGTGGGGGCGGAGCTTCTGAGGGAGCGCCATATGGCGTTAAAGGGAGGGGTGCTTTTGTTTTGATCCAGTTCAAATATCAACAAGCTTTCTCCAGAATAATAACCGACTGCACCTTTTAGCTGATGTTTCCATGGCAACAATGCCGGTGTAGAGCATCTGGCAGGGGCATAAACATGTATAGTTGACTGAAGAGGATCGATGCATGGAGCTTTCATCTGATGACGTCTGCATATCTGTGTGGCCGGTGTTTACAGTGTTGCCGTGGAGATAATTGCATCATCATGTGAATTTCAAACATTCCAAATTATAGAGCTTTATAATGTGACATTTTAACACACTAACATTTTGGTTTGCTGCTGAATGTTTATTGGCTGACATCGTGTAATGCTCCAAGATGCTCAAGTATGATTCATGCAGCATCAGTGTTTTGGCATCAGAATTTGTCCCTCAAGGGCTTCAACCCCATAGCAAATATTCCTACATTGTGTGTGTGTGTGTGTGTGGGTGTGCGCATGTGTGTGCTTGTGTGTGTGTGTGTGTGTGTGTGTGCGTGTATGTAGTCAATATGGGGCAAAACATCCAATTACATTTTTGAGGTTGAGTAAAAAAAAAAAAAACAAACAAACAAATCGATATTCAGTTAAATTAAACATGGAATTTGTGGATTCACAACGTTATTAAATCTGTAACACTGCAAAGCGGATTATCACCTGGCGTCACTAACGTGTTCAAGGCGTATGCCCATAGACGATGAGGAGCACCACATTGAATCCAATAAATCAATCAGTATGTGGTCAGTCTTCTGCTGTAAGATGGAGCCGTGTCATATAATGAATGACCATCCCCGTTCACTAATTACACTGCGCATGGTGGTATATAGTGTACAGTATATCCCTCTATAATGGCATTTACATCCCTCTGTGTTTGCATGCCTCTAGTGATCAGCAACAGTCAGCTCTAATGACCTATAAAGGCCCTCTAATTGAAATTAGTCTGCTAATTGTCTTATCATTATAGATGCTTTTAATGGCAGGTATGAGGCAAGGATACCCTGGGGCGCATGCCTGACTGCAGAGCAAACGCCCCAGTCAGCAAAAGCAGGGAGCGGCTTCCATTTTGTAGCCCTTGGTTTTCTGTGGAAAGGGCCATCCATCCGTCTCTGAAGTAATAAACGTCTGTTGTAATATGAACTTCTGCTAAACCCGTGATGCTCTCATTATATCATGCTCTTCATTGGTCTTCTAAAAACACACTTAACGCGTCTCACGGCTGCTCAAAGCATTTCCTCAAGGTTTCTCCATCCATCAAGTCTTTCTGAAGGGTTGCCCTCCCCCCCACAAGAACAGCCTGGGTTAACTACTGTAGAGCCTCCTGAAGAGACACAGTCTGCACTAACCTTAACCTGTTAGAAAATACACACAAGCCAAGACGTGAATGCCAGTGGCTTTTTTAGGCTATTTTAAAACCACCCCTAAAAATATCAAATTAATAAATATTGAAATGCTTTTTAGCCACCCTTAGCCCTCCATTGGGTTTAGTGAACAAGTCCTGTCTGTAGAAGGAACAAACAATGCACATAGGTGAAGAGTTTGGCACAACAGATTAACATCAGCCATTGGCATTGGTGAAGGTCCTCTGATTGGCTGATAGGCATATTGCAGTCAATGAGGTCGGCCGATACCTTTGTAGGCCGATATACTGTATAGGTGCATGCCTAACATGCAGTATAGTGACTGTGTGTGTGTGTGTGTGTGTGTGTGTGAGTGAGTGTGCGTGTGTGTGTGCGTGTGTGTGTGTGTGTGTGTGAGTGACTAGACTCCAGTACTCATGAGTGCCTGTGAAGACTAGATGTACTCTGACAGCATAAAACACTTTAAAATGGTTTAAAGCGAGTCCGAGAGACTGCGGTGCACGTGTGTGTGTGTGTGTGTGTGTGTGTGTGTGCGCCCGCACGGGATTGCGTTTGTCAAATCACATCATTCAGGGGAAGGCCCAACGTGAAGCCACTTGCTTTTTTTGTTTCCCACCTACTCATGCTCTGAGCGTGTTGTGTGCGCGTGTGTGTGTGCGTGTTGTATATGTGTGTGTGTGCGTGTGTGTGTGTGTGTGTGCGTGTGTGACTAGACTCCAGTACTCATGAGTGCCTGTGAAGACTAGATGTACTCTGACAGCATAAAACACTTTAAAATGGTTTAAAGCGAGTCCGAGAGACTGCGGTGCACGTGTGTGTGTGTGTGTGTGTGTGTGTGTGTGCGCCCGCACGGGATTGCGTTTGTCAAATCACATCATTCAGGGGAAGGCCCAACGTGAAGCCACTTGCTTTTTTTGTTTCCCACCTACTCATGCTCTGAGCGTGTTGTGTGCGCGTGTGTGTGTGTGTGCATGTTGTATGTGTGTGTGTGTGCGTGTGCATGTTGTATGTGTGTGTGTGTGTGTGTGTGTGTGCGCATGTGCGTGCGTGCATCTATCCACTTTGACTTTCAAAAGAATAGCAGCCCTGTGGGCAGGACTGTGTTTGGCGTAAGGCCGCGATACATGTGTGCGTGTGTGTGGGGGGGAGGTAAGTGTTCTTAAATAATCAAAACAATTATCCTGTTTACATAACCAAATTAAATATGTGCACCAGAGTATTTTGTTACAGCATTTTATGAACCACTTCACGTAATATAATGCCATTATTGTAAACAAACGTGCTTCTCTAGAACCATACAAGTGACGCAGCAAAACAAATATGTAGTTACTAACAAAAACATGTTATTGTTGTTGGCGTGTATATGGACAAATAAATGATGCCACCCAAACAGAGCAGCCAGCTATGCTACCACGACAACGGCCTGAGTGACAGGTGGGTGTGGCCGGAGGGCAGCCAGGTAAACAGGTGGGATGCAGGCAGCTGTGTCTGACAGCTACTGATGTGAAAATGACCATCTAGAGCACCGTCAGCCATATGACCTCTGAAGCGGAGCGGCATGGCAAGACCACACAGGTGTGTGTTAGCTTGTGTGTGTTTGTGTGTGTCAGTGTGTGTGTGTTAGCTTGTGTGTGTTAGCGTGTGTGTGTTTGTGTGTGTCAGTGTGTGTGTGTTAGCTTGTGTGTGTTAGCTTGTGTGTGTTTGTGTGTGTGTTAGCTTGTGTGTGTGTTAGCGTCTGTCTGTTTGTGTGTGTCAGTGTGTGTGTGTGTGTGTTAGCTTGTGTGCGTTAGCGTGTCTCAGTATGTATGTGTGTTAGCTTGTGTGTTTAGCGTGTGTGTGTGTGCTTGTGTTAGGGAGTGTATAATCTGGTATATTAATGCCTGTGTGTTAGGGTGTGTATTATCTGGTATTTTAATGCCTGTGTGTTAGGGTGTGTATTATATTAGCGTGTGTGTGTTAGGGTGTGTATTATCTGGTATATTAGCATGTGTTTTAGGGTGTGTGTTTTCTGTTATATTAGCGTGTGTTAAGGTGTGTGTTTTCTGTTATATTAGCTTGTTAGGGTGCGTGGTGCGGCATGGAGTTGAAGTGTGTTGATTGGTAAATGGTTGTTTGATGGAGGCTGACATGTTTTGTACGTGTTTTGCAGTGCCGCATACTGGCAACAGTAACGATGAATGGCGTGGTCATGAAAACACAGAAACAATCATTTATTTTGCTGAGAAACCATGACGAGCAGAACACCCAGATGCATTGTGTTATTTGTTATGATGTGTCAGCGTGTGTGTGTTAGCTTATCTGGTATATTAACGTCTCTGTATTAGGGTGTGTGGGTACATTGTCTGCCCATGATATGGCAGAAAAGATGACACATCAGATTTTGCTGTACTGTACGTAACAGCATTTCCATATTCCAAAACAGCTGTGTAAGAATGTGATGCTTTCAGCAAGCTAGGCTACTGTACTTTATCCTCCTGGGTGGAGGGTAGAAGCCACATCTGAGCACTGCCTATAGAAAGAAATGCTTGAGAGCATAATAATGTATTGTGCACAGATGACATTATTATTCCTATATTCACACTCATGTCAGTACATGTGTACTTTATAAAGGAAAGTACTTTGATCTGCATGTTTATTTTATTAGTTTTCCTGTAGACACAATGCGTGGGACAATAATGCTCGTGTAAAATACAAGACAGGTAGTTTAAAATGCGCTACGCATACTGTATGAAAATATGAAGCATTTTTATGAGTCCAAGCCTATAAAGCATCTGAAATGTGTTTTTTGTGATATTAAAAGGGATATTTGTTTGGCTTTGGCCAGTTAACTCCCCAAGACAACAATTACTGATATACATTGAATAGCCTGCCAACAGTATAAATGGCAAATATACTGTATCATTATCTATATAATAATACAAATTGAGATTTGTACATTAGCCTATATCCTTTCCATTGTCCTATACAATAGAGTTTTTTTGGCACCAGATTTGTCTTTATCCAGAAATAAGCAACACTATAAGTGTTTCACGGCAAGCCACACATTTGCTCCACAGTGTCTCGGCTACGAACAGCAGGCACCATTCACCGCCTTTTTGTAATGTGCAGGAAGAACAAACCCACAGACATCGCAGAAACACATTCACTTATCCAAGCAGGGCATGGACCATTAACAACAGCGATATCTGCCATTGGGATAACTTGTGGGAAGAGATTCACTGCTTGCCACCTCTTACAGGAACAGTGAACAGTATATTTGCTGCACTGCACTGTTTTGTCATCATGCTTGCCAACAGAATATCTAGCCTATATTATGAAGACCAAATGGTTCATGGCCATACTGTATGTTTTATTAATTGCAGCAGATTTGATTTTCCCCAACAGACAACTGCTCCCAGTCAGACATTTTAGTTTTTACTGTATTTTACTCTCAAATTCTCCAGTTGCTCTGTTTCGGTGCAAAAAGCCCATTCTGTAAAAACATATTTATAATGTAAGGCCTGGCATTTACGAAGGGGGAATCTAATTAAAAAATTAAATTATTACAGTGTAACCATAGTGAAGGCCTGTGTTATTACAGTGTAACCATAGTGAAGGCCTGTGTTATTACAGTGTAACCAGAGTGAAGGTCTGTGTTATTACAGTGTAACCATAGTGAAGGCCTGTGTTTTAACAGTGTGTACCTTAGCACACAGCTAAATCCTTCCACGTTTACCAGCCATGGACACATGCTGTGACCATATATGTAGGCTATACCATAAATAGCATTGGAAATGTCATTCACATACTGTATTACTAAAAATGATCACATACGGATAAAGCTAAGTTTAGAAATACATTTTACAACTAATTCAATAAAATACATTAATTTAATAATATTATGAATAATACATAATATATATACTGTATTTATAAATTAAATATACATTATACAAATGTTTTTATTATAGGCCTAAAGTTGAAATTCAAATAATTTCATAAGTCTACTGTTGAAAGCGATATTGAGAGACTTTGGTAATCATTTCTTTTCAAATGCATTTCTTCTCTCACTCGTGAAGAAGTAGACTGGCAGAAACCATTGTGTCTTTAAAGGTAGAATCAGTGATCGTAAGCTAATACCAGCCTTGTCAAATTCAGCGAATATCTCCTCATGGTCCGCTATAGGTGCTTGTTCTCTGCGCGCGCTGTGACAATATTCTGGTGTTGCTACGCATCCCTGGCTCTGTAAAAGATAACGCAAACAAAGTGGTGCAGACCGCACCACACAACACTATCCCAGCCGTGGAAATGTGTGTCCAATTTGTGAAGACGGAGCTTCTGAGGGCGCGCCCTATAGCGTTGTAGGGGGCAGAGCTTCAGAGGGAGAAGGGGGCTGGGATTCTTAAGGAGCAGCCTATGGCGTTGAAGGGGGCGGGGCTTCTGAGGGAGCAGCCTATGGCGTTGAAGGGGGCGGAGCTTCTGAGGGAGCAGCCTATGACGTTGAAGGGGGCGGAGCTTCTGAGGGAGCAGCCTATGGTGTTGAAGGGAGGTGTGTTATTGTTTTGGTCCAGTTCAACTATCAACCATCTCCAAAAGGACTGACTCCACCTGTACAGTGAGACACTTGCTCCAGTTAGAGACGTCTCCTTCTCCTGGTTTTGGCTGGCTCCTCCCACTCTGGCTTTAGTGGGTGCCTGGCTCCTCCCACTCTGCCTTTAGTGGGTGCCTGGCTCCTCAGGGAGGGACGCAGGAGTAATTCCGCTCCGCACACAGGCCCACCTCGCTTAAGGGGAGGGGTTCCATCATGGCTGCCACTGCTGTGTCTTTAAGCTACAGGAGGAAGGAGGAGAAAAAGCTTCATTTATTCACGATGGCCTCTTTTGCATAGAGCCACCAGGAGTGATTGAAGATGAGTCAGTCAGAGTGCTGCTGCATTCGCTGCTCCGCTCAGAGGTGCCAGATTATGGAAATGCATTGAGACATTGAGACGTACGCCGGAACCGCCGCGATAAATCCCCCTGCCATGCCCCCCCCCCCCAGTCCTGTGTGTTGGCATAACAACCTCTTGATATGCCGTGTGATGAGGTCAAGGCTAGCAGCCTGCCAGCTGCATTAACAACAAGACCGCTTTAACACCAGCCTCACAGCCCGTGCTCTGATCTGATAAACGCCATAGTTTGACTGCAGGCTGCCCGCCGGTTCAAGTGAAAGGGTGTGTACATAAGTGGCGTGTACCAGGATGTGCATGTGAATGTGTGTGTGTGCGTTTGTGTGTGTGTGTGTGTGCGTGCGTGCGTGCATGCGTTCTGGGTTTAAGCTTCAGCAAATACAGAATAGCACAGTGGAGGGAAATAGCTAAGGAAAGAGGCGGTTGGTTTTGTTAATGGCTGCCCATTAAGGCAAATGGAAGCTGATGTGAAATTGATGAGTTTGTTTTGCAGCTGGTTTGCATATGGAAAGCACATTCATTTGAATCGGGATTTTGGCTGCATTCCCGCATAACTCTTAATTACGGCAAAGGAAACCTTTTAGAAAAAATAATTTGATGTCGTCATTCATTGGACTAGATGAGAGCTGATTGGTTACATTGAGGCAAGCGCACGCCTCTGATTATGAGCTGAATGGCTACAAATTATAATTTAACAACTTGTTACAGGTAGGTCAACCCACCACCTCCTGGCAACCCACCCAGACAACCCCGTCCACACAGGTTATGGAAGGTGTCAGTCAGTCACAGTTTGGTGAAAAGACAACTGTCATTAACTGGAGCCTGAAGCAAATGGAGAGGGACGTGACATGTTGTGTGGCTGATCACAATGCTGTATAGCAGGGTTATCCAACTCCGGTCCTGGAGGGCCGCACCCTGCATGTTTTAGATCTCTCCCTGCTCCAACGCCTGATTCAAGGTTGTTAGATGCCTGATAACGTTCATTTGAATCAGGTGTGTTGGAGCAGGGAGAGATCTAAAACATGCAGGGCACCGGCCCTCCAGGACCAGGATCGCCCACCCCTGGTGTAGAACATTCAGCGGATCCCGTGGGCATCCAGAGGAATCTGATCAACTACTGACAAATGTACTAAATGTAAGTCGCTTTGGATAAAAGCGTCTGCCAAATGCCGTAAATGTAAATGTAATTTGAATCAGGTGTGTTGGAGCAGGGAGTGATCTAAAACATGCAGGGTGCGGCCCTCCAGGACCGGAGTTGAATAGCCCTGCTGTAAATCTTTATGTTTAAATTATTTTGTTTTTAAGGTAAATGCAGTTTTGATAATGTTCACAATTACCAGTTGATCATTTAGCAATCATTTAGCAGGAACACTTGTTCAAGGACACTTTCAGGTAGGCCAGCTTGGGGCTCAAACCCACATCCTCCTGGATGGGAGTGGAACCCTTCGACTGCCTCTGTAACAACACTCAATCCTGGCTGCCCACAGTCCTTTGCATTGGTGTTTGTCCACACCTATATTAGCTCACGTGTTGTTTAAGTTTTAGTCCCAGATGTTTAAGTTTAAGTCCCAGATGTTTAAAGATTTAGTCCCAGATGTTTAAAGTTTTAGTCGCAGATGTTTAAAGATTTTGTCCCAGATGTTTAAGTTTTAGTCCCAGATGTTTAAGTTTAAGTCCCAGATGTTTAAAGATTTAGTCCCAGATGTTTAAGTTTAAGTCCCAGATGTTTAAAGATTTAGTCCCAGATGTTTGTTTTAGTCCCAGATGTCTAAAGATTTAGTCCCAGATGTTTAAAGATTTAGTCCCAGATGTTTAAAGATTTAGTCCCAGATGCTTAAAGATTTTGTCGCAGATGTTTAACGTTTTAGTCCCATATGTTTAAAGTTCAATTCCTGCCCATTTGGATTTCGTCCTCTGTATATCTGTTTCTATTTAGACCTCTGGCATTCAGAGCCGTAGACTTACAGTGGGAATAACACCATATTGACAGACCTTGCACATGATTGTGTAGTGTAGAGACAGCAAGACAAGGCTGTGTGGTGTGGTGTGGAGTAAGATCTGAGTGCTCACACGACAAAACCCAGCCTCATACGTCTCTGTCCCTGGCTGTTGTTGTCATTGTTCCAGCTGCCTCTTCCTCAATGCCTCCTTTGTAAAACCTTCTGTGAATCTCCCCTGGACATATCCTGGTGTGTTTGACTTCTGTTATGTCTTCTTTCTCTGTCGTCTGCCTCTGTCTCTCTTGCTCCAATGTCTGCATCTGGCACTGTTCTCCAATCAGATGGCGTTCTATTTCGTCTCCATGTGAATCATAAATAACATCATGTCTTAAAACCTTAGCAGCACAGTAGCCACTGTTCTTGTGCTGCTCACGTTTCTCCTGGTCTGGTGCTTCCACAGGATGTACGGTCTCTGCGTGGTGTTACCACAGGAAGTACGGTCTCTGCGTGGTGTTACCACAGGAAGTACAGTCTCTGCGTCGTGTTACCACAGGAAGTATTTGGTACCACCCTTAAAATGGTCCTATATAACATATTTTATATATAGCAGCAAACCTCTACTTTCTATGTAAATATATAGTGAAACAATGGTGTCCTGATCAGAGAATGACATCAAACTGTGTGTGTGTTGTAATCCCAGCACGTGCATGTGCGTGAGATGCTGGTGCTCTATTGTGACATCTAGTGGCAGACAAGATAATAAAGCGATTAATTTAATTTACCCCATTCTACCTCATTACAGTGCACCGCTGATGTGCTGAGGGAGATACCACAATGTCTCAACTATTACCTTGGATGCAAACATACTCTTTCTCCGGAGAGTGAAGTACAGTAGCTCACTGTGATGAGGCAGAGAGCCTCATGGGAAATGCATACGCATGGCTAGTACATTTAATGGAATTGCAAAATAATTTTCATCTATGGTGGATACACCTCTACTCATAATGCATGAAATGAGACCATGAGGTGAAACTATCGTGGTTCAGAACGCTATTTGTCAGCTTAATGGGCTCTGTGTTTAAGATTACAGGGCGTGGAGATGTCTAAACACCTCTGCCCATGGTCAAATGTGGGAGGTTTTCAGGGAACTAGAAACTACAATCAGCTAGTCATATCTACAAATGATCAAAGCTGGTGTGCCATTTTGCTTTCCTGATTTAAAATCTATTATTCTCTATGACGCACTACAATTATGATTGTGATTGAGCAGGCTGGGTATTACACTGACAATTATCAACCAACCGTGTACCCAACAGTGTAATCAGGTAAGTGCAATCCACAATTACTGTACAACGTAAAGGGCCACATGGAAAACAGCTTTAGAGCATTTATACTCCCTCGGGATACTGTTTCTCGTTAAATGAACCTCATCCTCCACCATATGTGATTGGTGTCCCATTAGTGATTGCCCATTTATTGATGGGAAACCTGTAACACACCAAACTTAATTAAATAAACTAATCTAAACTTAATATGCTTAAAGCATAATCACAAATAATGTCAAGAGTTGTGTATCCCTAATTGAAGTTAGCAATTATCCACCTATCTTTACTTATTGCTGGGTTTATTTGTGCATCACTCCACAGGACCAAAAAGCCAGCAATCGCTAAAATATGTAACACTGTATGTAAAATACTGTGTGTGTGTTTTAATTTCACACACAGAGGTAATTACTAATATTGTGAAGCTGATTAAACAAGAATGCAGGAGTGGTTTTTCACTTCAGAAACACCTTCTGTGCATGTATGTGCACATCTGTGCACTAAAAACTAGACCCGGTTTCATCTCTCATTCAAGCAGTATAAAGTATACTGTATATATATA
>JAODUE010004683.1:0-10448 GCA_027564755.1 Amblyopsis hoosieri | reverse complement strand
TAGAAGTACTACCATGTATCTGCTGCAGTAGAAGTACTACCATGTATCTGCTACAGTAGAAGTACTACCATGTATCTGCTGCAGTAGATCTGGTTCATAATATTAGCCATGGTTCTTCATAATAGCCCACCCTTACTGTTTTATATGCGGAGTAAACCTCCATACTAGAAACTCAAACAATGAAAATAACACAGAACACAACAGGCCTATACAGTAGGCTATAGTTGACAGGGCTTCAGTGCCAATGCCGACCACGCATTTCTCACGACTAATGAGGCTAGCCGCCGTCGTCTTATGCCAGATAAGATGCTTGGGTTACTTCTGGGATCCTTCTGCCCTGTCAGGGAATGCTGATATCTGCATTCCCTCCTTTGTCAATCTCTCCACGCAGTCATCGGTGGAGAATGACAACAGGCCACCCAGATGGTCTCAAGCCACACTGCGTCTTTCTGTCGAGAGTTGGGTGACATACTGTACATTTCTCTATATATACGGTATGTCCCGGAACGTTTGTCTATGGAAAGTAATTTAAATGTAGCCACTTGGATTCTGTCATATCGGTCTGGTCAGGGGATACAACCAACTGTCTGTCTGTGAAAGATGTCATGTTCTCTGGACTTAGAAGAAGAAATCACACAGGAAAAGGTTTTGTCTGGCACGTCAAGGGACAGAACTGCTCTGGCCCAGAAGCACAACAGCGGCGTTCTGCTTCTGGACCGACTTGGCCGTGAGAAGACCAATGTCAACACTAATACTGTTCCAAAGTAAAAGTTTTACTCTACAGCTTTGTTTACACCATAAATAAAAGTAAATAAATCGTTTTCGCTTGCGCCGTACGCAGAAACCCCGGTGGCAGCTGTCTTCGCCAGGATCTGCTGAGCCAAGCCGAGCTGTACGTCTGTACGCGGGGCCGCATCGTGGACCATTAGGCCGCTAATGAACTCTGGTTGTCAGGGAAACGAGCCGTGACAAATAAAGACATCCTATTGGACGGCCGGCGTCGTCAGGCTGAAGTCCCCTGCAACAGCCAGTGAGAAGACAGGGTCTGTATATTCCAGGTTTGGTCTCATTCAACACGAAACCCCTCATGTTTTTCAATTAGACATATTTACCTTAACGGACCAGTTATCCTATTAGTAGTCATAGCCTAAAGCAGGGCTATTCAGCTCTGGTCCTGGAGGGCCGCACCCTGCATGTTTTAGACCTCTCCCTGCTCCAACACACCTGATTCAAGGTTGTTAGAAGCCTGATAACGACCCGTTCATTTGAATCAGGTGTGTTCAGGACCAGGGTTGACTAGCCGTGGCCTAAAGAAACGGCTAGGCTATTAGGACCGTAAAGCCTTTCAAAATGAAAGGGACACACCTTGTTGATTTGTTTGTAGGGATACACTTTGGCACAATCAGGTGTCGTTGGCTATTCACCAAAAAAATGACACCTGTCAATTGTCAGTTTTTGTGTCACCATTCAAAAGACAAAGCCAAGCCCCGCCCGTTTCACCTGTCCAACCGAGTTATGAATGGTAAATGAACTGCATTCACAATATAGCGCTTTTCCAGCCTCCCGGCCACTCAAAGCGCCGTAGAGTATCGGCTCACAATCACCCATCCACACACATTCACACACCGATGGTGGTGTCAGCCGTGCAAGGAGACACCTGACCACCGGGGGCAGTCAGGGTAAGGTGTCTTGCTCAGGGACACCTTCACACTTGGTGAAGAGTTAGCTGGATTTGAACCAGCGACCTACTAGGTTGGACAAAACAACATAGTAGGCTATAACAGGAAAGCAGACAGTTGAAGGAGTTTATTGTATTCATAAAAATGCTCAAGTGTTAATGGACTGGCGGAAAAAGGGGCGGGGCTTGGGATTGGTCAATTTTGGAGATATCCTAGTTTTCACTGATCCTGCGTCACCTTGACAACCCCTGACTTCACTTTGATTGACATACTGTAACGCCCGAGGTGGCGGGGCCGAGCGCCCGCCTCCCTCGGTCTTCCTCCCCGGCGTTCTGACCTCAGACCCGCTACCTGCTCATCTCCTGACACGCCTGCCACACGTGCAGGAGAGCGCAATCCCTGTCACCTGCTGCCCATCAGGGCTATATCTGTCGTCTTGTTATTACCCGTTTGTCTCCTGCGACGGAGTTCGCACGAGCTTTCATTAAAGCATTACGAGCACTACTGCTCTTTATTAGCGTTCTCTGCCTGAGCTTCCTTGGTCTGCGCCTGCACTCACCTCATCCCCGACAAGTCGTCACACATACTGCCAAACCAACTTCAAAACATGATTTAAATCCACTCAGCGCCTGTAAGATAATACCTACACTTACTCACATCCAGTGAATGTCTCCTCACGGCACCGCTAGCCGTCTGTTCCGTTCCGCTGAGCAAAATAATATGTTGTTTCTGCACAGCCTGTAAAATGGGAACACAAACAAATGTGGGTGGAGCTTCTCGGGGAGCGCCCTGTGGCGTTGGATGGGAGAGGTGTTTTTGATTAGGTTAAAATATGAATCTCGTGCTCCAGAATCGCTGACTGCACCTTTAAGTACTAAGAGTAAGAGTACTACTTGCATGTGCCAAGCCTATACCGATCGTACTGGGGTTTCTAACGGCTTTGCAGTTTTTACTTACCTACTTTTTTACCAAAAGCCAGACAAAAATAATTCTAAATAAATAAAATGTAATGCTTTTTCCAGCAATTCAAAATAAATAATATCATCATCATTCAGGCCGGTCCCTGCTGAGTGAGGGCAGACAGGTTTAATCCACTCAGATTATCTGGGTTCCTCATGTTGTACAGGTGCCACAGTCTGATATGACTCAAAGTAATTGGCCTGCAGCAGCTCCTGTAGAGACGAGAGGCAGGAGAGAGCAAGATAGCGGCGGATAGAGCGCAGGCCATGCGCTATGTCAACAGCTACAAACGCCACAGCTTCCCAGGTGCCTCTCCACTTTGGAGAGACTGTCTGTGGGTGTGTTTGAACATCAGCCCTCACATGTCACCAATGCCCCCAAATGCAGACAGCAGCAATACTCTATAAGCAATAGGCCTGTAGCAGCTAGTATGGACTTTCTAATGAGGGAAAGTTTTAGTTCTGTATTTCCCTACTAAGCTATATGTTTATGTGATGTTGACAGTGAGTTGTATGTTCATGTCAATGTTGCATTGGGGTTTATGGTAGGGATGGCATGTTTTTTCAGTCCCGATACCGATACAGATACCGGCACTTTTGGTACCGGCTGATACCGAGTACCGATCCGATTCCAGTTTAAAATTCTGTTTTAAGTTAAGATGCAAACTGAATGACAATCTCTATTTTAGGACTTAGATGCATTTTATAAACCTGCTGCTGATAGTGTGGCCTGGGTAGGTTAGACATGGATGGTGCTTGACAGTAGAGCTATGCGTGTATATTCATTTACTCGGATAAGCTCCATGGATCGGTTACAACTGTCCAATTGTCACCGATACCGATCCAGCTATTTAAGTCAGTATCGGACCGATTTCCAATCTCAGTATCGTATCGGTGCCATCTCTAGTTTATTGGAAAATACTAAACCATATGCATGTGTGAGTTTGTCCCCCCCCACTGCTTAAACGTTTCTCTGCCGTAAGCCATTAGTTTTTAGATTGGTCTTGGCAATGGGAACACAAACAAAGTGGTGCAGACCGCACCACACAACACTAAGTGATGCGGGAGGTGAAAGGAGAGGTGTTTTTGTTTATATCGAGTTAAAGTATCAACATGCTTTCTCCAGAATTACCGACTATACATTTAATACAATTATAACATATTATTCTTATCGAAACGATAAAAGATTAAAGATAAAAGGTTACGAACAGGGAGACACGTACACACAAAAGCAGCGTTTAAGGTTTTATTACATCTCCGCACCAGAGACGTCACACACTTCTACAGGTTACGTGTATCCTCGTATTATGTGAAGGTCTTTGTCATGTTCTGCATGCAGCAGGCTGCACGTCATCATACACCAGAGGTCTTCAACGCTTTTCTGGCCAAGACAGCACAGGGACCCCCCCCCATCATATATGGTAATATTTAGTTGCCGGGCCAACAATAATGTGTATATATATGGTGGCCTATAGTGCCATGTATAAAAGCAGGCCACTAAGTCACTAAAATAATTATTGACAGATATATATATATATATATATTTATAGCACAGGTCGTATTTATGTTAATGTATATTTTCTGACTTTTTATTCCTTAGAAGAAAATAAGTTTGATATCAAATAATTTGAAGGGTCCCCTGCATTACCTTTGAGGACCCCCTAGGGGTCCCGGACCCCCCGTTGAAGACCTCTCATGCAAGCACAACAGGCTGGCCCCTTCCCATTCATCTGCTTTACATACTGCAAGGTTCAGTGATGAGGGATTTATTGTCCCTCCCCTACCTGGCGCCTGCTAACCCCTTGAGGGCCCCTGCCTTGAGCTTTGAGCAAGGCATGTACAACCAGAAATGGTCATAATAAACAAAATAAAAAATAATAATAAAACAGATATATTATCATGTTCATGTCAACTTAGAAATAACAGCTGAAAGGACTTTCAAAATGCTTTTTAGACATACAACAACGTTATACATTATATCAATATAAGTTAACTACAATGTGATGATCTTGGAGTGTAAACGTTAAAGGGGTGTAGTGTGTATTTATTGGCCAGTGGGGGGCAGGGTTGAGCTAACATGTCACTGTAACACATGCACACACAAGGGTGTCTGCTTGTGTGTGCCTTGGAAGACAATACAATTAGTGGGACTTCTGTTCTCTCAAACAAGGGATTTCATGGTGATTGGCGACAAAACAGTAATTCTGCTCAGATATATGTACTTATACTACCACGTACAGTACTACTGCAGTAAAAATACTATTTTGATGGCTACATACCTGATTCAAGGTCGTTAGAAGCCTGATAACGACCCGTTCATTAGAATCAGGTGTGTTGGAGCAGGGAGAGATCTAAAACATGCAGGGCAGCGGCCCTCCAGGACCGGAGTTGAACAGCCCTGCTGTAGGCTATTGATAGATTTTCCACCAGTCTATATTTTTCCTGGAGGGACACAACTTCACAACATTCACGGCTGCCATGACGATTGCCGTACAAACTTTTCTTGATATTTAGATGGATGAAGCGAATTCTTCTTGGTTTTCACTCTTATTTTATCTTCCTCGATGTGAAATAAAAGCATTCCGCAGGCTTAAGTAGGTATTTTAATATACATTTGCGGCGGTCCATTGACCATGTTTAGACAGATGTGGGTGTTAACAGGGTGTGACTAGAAGCACATTCTCGTAGGGCAAATTTACGCTTGACTGGGATATACTGTAAAAACAAACTTTGCGTGGAAAGTGCGTATGCATCGTTTTATAAATCTTTCCTATATTCTCCGTACGTAAGGTTATTTGTAACTACGTATGTGGAGTTTTATAAATGAGGCCCCAGATGAATGCCCAAAGAGAACAGTTCTTATGCTTCAATTATTGATATGATTGAACCAAACTGGACCATACACACTAAAGCCCTTTAAAGTCCGCGATATACTTGCTTTTAATTACGCGTACGCAAGATACCTGCCAGGCGTATCGGGTGTGCATCCCTGCGCTCCTTTGGAGCAAAGTTTATGCGCATCCTCAGAAATACGTGGAAATTATGTACGCATGATGCAATACAGCACATGAACGTGGGGGTAGTATCAGGATCGGGCAGGCAGATCAACAGCCGTTTCTAAACTAACAACAACAATGGCGGACAGTTTAAAAGGGATGTTCGTAGAGCAAGTTTTTAAATACCTAACATCTATATGATGTCTCCATGCCGCTCCACATTTTGACATGTTAGTTGTTGTTGTGGTCCTTGTAGTCAAGGAAAATATTCCGGTTTCGACCAGGGATGATTCGGCCATGATCTGCCCCCTGCTGGATATATTTTAAATCCTCCAAGTACACGCAAGGTATGCAGGCAAGTATATGAACAATTCCTTTCGCGATGCTGCTGCTTGTCTACGTGTACGCGTTGCACAAAAACAAGTATATCGGGCCTTAATGCGTTTTGATGGTTTATAACATCTCTAAAAACGACAAACGATGAACGTTGGGATGGACATTAAGATGGTTCAACGTGAACACGACGTGAATCCAAGCCTGTTCAGGTGAAAATAATAATTATGGCTAAAAACATGGTGCAGACATCACCTTTATCAAGTGGAAACCACCATTTTGAGTGGCTGAAGTGAAATCAACGTATAGGCTAGCATATAGGCTATATATAGAACCACAGTAAGACAAACATACATATTTTCCATTTTTTGTGTTTGCATTTGGGTTGTGCAAGGCTAGCCTGGCTCCGCCCACTATTGAACACATCTTAATGTTTTTTCCGCTGAGGTTATAGTCTATAAACCTTGTTCACATCAGCTTTCTCACAGCCACCGTGCTGGCGGTCCAATCAGGGTGGGTTAGTGAGATGAAGTTGATGTCAAGCGTGTTACTAAATGGTGGTAGAGCTAGATGAGGCATTCAATTGATTGGTAACATGCTGTCAACTAGTTTCAACATTAACCAGACGTCTATGCCCAGTAGGAGGAAACATCTATCAACACTTCCCAATGGAGCGTGGCCAGACCATATTCACAGTGAATATACTCCATGTTAGTGCAATGCTGCAACAGACCAATCTTTAAAAACACAATGTATGCCAGTGTAGGAATATATGTCTGTTTGAGGCAAACTGTACAAACTGTCCACGCGCTGTAAATTGTAAGAGCACAATCCCAACATCTGACATAAATAAAACCTAAAAATGTAAATACTGGCCTTAGAAAAAACAATCTGGAAACAGATAGGATAGATTTCCTATTGTTTTGGTGAATTCATATGCACAATTTATATACATTTGCAAATGTTTTCACAACTGACTTTTCACTATTTACAATTCTCTATTCTTGTCAATTTTTTACAATGTTGTCCCTTGTATAAAGTTGCATCATTTGAATCCTACTAACCTTAATTTCTAACCATTATGTTAACTCTGCATGTGGGGAGGTAGAGCATTAATACGTCAAGAGAAGAAAAACGAGGGAAAAAAGCAAGATGGAAGAAGCGAAAAGCGAAGAAGAACTCCCCGTGTATACATGTGGGGCAGGCCTCAGAGGGCCACGCCCCTCCACAGATCCATGAGTGTACCTTTAACCCCTCCCGGGCCCCACCCCCATTATGTCCTCCCACCTCGGAGGTGTCTCCGGTCCCCTGGGGGCGGGGGCAGGGGCAGGGCGCCCCCCTCAGGCTGCCAGGGAGAACTGGTCCTGCTCGGTGGGCTTCTCCACCCAGACGCCCAGGCCGGCGGTGTGGAAGGCGGCGATGAGCGCCCGCTTGGCCTCGTGGTAGGGGGCCGCCATCCGCTTGGCCTCGTGGTAGGTGGTGGGGGGGGGCGGTGCCTGCACATGCAGGGAGGGGGCCAGCTGGGGGCGCACATGCGCGCAGGGACATACACACACACAGGCACACACACACACACACACACACACACACGTGAAGACAGACACACAAACAGTCAGAATATAGAGACAGAGCGCAACGCGTCATACTCTGAAAACCGCACCCACCGTGGGGGGGGGGCATTTTATAGCGCTCCCTTGACTTTGCATTGCGTTACGCTAAACTTTCTGACTTCCTACAAGCTGTTGTGTGACAGGATGCACCACCTACAATGTAAAGAACCCAGATCTACGTTTTCATGACCTGTCGAACCAAAAAGAGTAGCGGAGAAGGAGAGAAGGAGACCAAAACTGTAGCCTGGACACAAACCTGTATAGACACAAACGTCACCACAGTATGCCAGATGCTTTATCTGATCAAACATGAGCTAAAGGATGATTCTGGCACCGGTCACCACAATAGGCAACTAGGCATATTGAGTGTCAGGACCCCACAGTATTTCTTCCCTGATATGCCTCACGTCTTATGCACTTACAAGACTACAAGACAAAAATACGTTAGCATAACTTAACTCAATGCAAAGTCAATGGATAGTGGATACACTTTAGGATTGTGGGTACTGTAGTAGTTATCCGAGACATCGCGAATACATCATGTTTATCTTAAAACAAGGTTGATATCATACGAACTTGTGGCTTCTACTGGAGCATATGCTATTGATTCACAACCTCGTAGCTGTTTGGCTTGGTTCCAAGCTTAGAACATTTTTATATAAGGATTTTCCGAAAAGTCAATGGAGAAAATCAATGGGAAATGTACTGCCAGAACCACACTGTTGCCCTCTATATATAGGAACCTTGACCTTGCCAAGATGGCTGCCGAGCATAAGGACTCCGGGTGCGTACCTTGCAGTGCAGGCGCGCCCAGCGGCCGTAGAGGGCGTGCTTGCACAGCCGGGAGGGCCGGCCCAGGTCGTCCTTGCCTGTGGTGGCGTTCACCACCTCCAGGCCCTGGTCCCCCGACGTCCAGTTCACGCTGAAGCTGGGGGCTTTGCCCGGCTGCCGCGCCTCCGCGTTGCTTATCCCTGTGGGGAAGGAGAGGAAGATAGCTAAGAATAGCTAGCTAGCCCGCAATGCTAGCTAGCAAGTTGGACCGCAATACTAGCTAACTTGCTGGCTAACTAGCTAGCCCGCAATGCTAGCTAACTGGCTAGCTAGCTGGCTAAATAGCGAGCTAACCCACCCGCAATGCTAGCTAACTAGTTGGACCGCAATGCTAGCTAGCTAGCCTGCAATGCTAGCTAACCCACATTGGTAGCTAACTAGCTAGACAGCAGTGATAACTAGCTAGACAGCAATGCTAGCTAACTCGCTAGCTAGACTGCAATGCTAGCTATCTAGCTAGACCGCAATATTAACAAGCTAGCTAGACCGCAATGCTAGCTAGCCTATAAGTAGCGCGACCAAGATGGATGCTGGGCGGCCAGACCCACCACTGAGCAGGGGCTTGTGGAGGGCGAAGGGCTCGGGCAGGCCCTGGATGTCGGCCAGCCGCTGGTACATGGCACGGGAGAGGTGGTCGCCGTGGTACAGGCTGCCAAGGATGACGCTGGAGAAGTAGATGGGGCCCGTGAAGTAGCTCATCAGGGAGCCCTGGAAGCCCACTACGTTCCACCTGGAGATGGGGAGATGGGGGACTAGATGAGAGACATACATGATCTGCTGACCCTCTAGTGTCGTCAAGGGGAGTCAGGTTTATCCCTGCAGCACTTTCTAAGGAACATCTACAACCTGCCTCACGTTAATTGGTGATATACAGCCATAGGGCCCGATCACCCCCAGATGCGTCGCTAGAAACGCGTCGCTAGCAAAACCATTGTTTTCCTATGGTACGGCGCCACTGGCATGTGCTTTTTAATGGCGCCGCGTTTAGTGGTTTATTTGCGGTTTTTAGACGTGCATAGAAGTTAAAACATTCTCAACTTTTCAGCGCAAGGCGCGGAGTCGGGCTGTTCGTCAATGTGACAGTTGGCCCAGGCAGCCGTTCTCTGGCGTAGGCAGGATATGAATTAACATGTATCTCTGAAGGAATATGTATTCCTGAACATTCCCATTCAATTCAGCTTGGTCTAATCTGACTATTTAAGTTGAAGGTTAATTAGTGTAGGCCTAGGGGAGTTGGCTGGGGGGAGGAAGGGGGAGGAGAAGGAGGTGTGCCTTGTTTGTGCTGTGAATGAAGATGGCCTTGCCACATTAAATAGCTGTTTTCCCTATACTGTGGTCTGTGTGTGATCTACTCCACCTAATCGGAACAGCGTCGGTCATTCCTACAGTGGGTTTATCCATCTACACTACACCCTTAATCACATTACACTTGACATGGAAAAAACAACACCGCCTTAACCTGCTCCACTTCCCGGGCAAGGAAAAACTTAAAACCCTTAAAGGGAAAAAAGGGAAGAAACCTTTGGAAGGGACCACAGAGGGAGGAATCCACCCCTCCAGGACAGTTAGGATACAATAGGTGTCGATGGGGCAACAAGCAATTATATATTGAACTAAATGTATCACATTGTGCCGTAAATAAGAACTAACACATTGTAGAAATTAAATACATTCAGCCAGTAAGTGGTCCGTCAAATGTAGTAAGATGCTGCCGTGGTCCTGGACAGTGTGTGGCTGGCTTTCACACCCCAGATGGATTGCTAGTCACAAGTCCATCTTGGGAGCCATCTTGGGAGCCATCGAAAACTGTTTGAGAAGGGCAGGCACTTTCAAAACATACTTGGCAGTTGATTGGACGAACCATCTGTCTGTCATTGATGCTTAAGTTGTTTTCAACAGTGTTGGGCAAGTAGCGACGCTACTAGTTAAACTACATTTCCCAGTAGCGGCGCTGTTTTCTGAGTCAAATAGCTTTTCAGTAGCAAAGCTACTAATTGATCAAGTAGTGCGGTAGCGTCCACAGAAGCTACATTTTCCCAA
>JAODUE010004682.1:0-10448 GCA_027564755.1 Amblyopsis hoosieri | reverse complement strand
TATATATATATATATATATATAATAAAATGTTAAAATATGCTAACCAGAACCGTGTCACCGCTTCGTTAAGGACAAATTATAACTGCAAAATTGGCCACTCAGGATAAAACCTTGGGCGGCATTACTACAACAAAATAGTCCCTATTTTGTCTGAAATTACACCACGTGCTGTTGAAGCCAACAAAAAGTACATAAATGACGATGACACGTGAGATATAACGCAATGCAAAATGTGATTTTGTTAATGTTTTCAGAAATTATTAATAGATACTTTTCGTTATTTGTTTTGTTTCTGAGGGGGTGTGGCGGAGGGATCTGCGGTCCGTGAGAAACCAAATACGGGCTTTATAGAGAAGCCCTGGACCAGAGCGCAGCCAGAGATGACTGGCTGTTCCTAGAGGTACTGCACGGTGCTATTTACACTGACGTGGCTGATGCGCGCAAAAGGAGTATTTCTCAGGATTCTAAGTGAAAATAAAACATCACTTGTTTCATTTTTTTGTCTCGCTGACGGACTATTTCTTTGTATCTTTTGTGTTGGTAGAAGCGCAGACGGACGTGGCTTTTAACCTTCATGTTCTGAAGGTGTCGTAGCGCGTAGCTGGAGTCAACCGCTGCGAACCACTGCGCCCGCCGAGGCGTTTCATCACAAGCAAGAAATATGTTGCTTTCCAAATTCGGCTCTTTTTCTCATATTTGCAGCACGCCAAGCATGGAGTTGCCCGTAAAAATACAGCTACAAGGTAAAGGATTCCCCGGGAAAACACCCTCCGTTATTTCTTGTAGTTCTGCTTCTAATAATCTACGTTTGACATAGGCTGCATGCAACACGGGTTATAATCTTCTGTATAACCCCGTTATTACTGCGCTAGGGTCCGTCGCTTATAGGCTATTGTATTTTCTTTTAGAGGCAGTCAGATATTAGAGAACTCTGTGACCTTTCTCGGGAGCTGGGGCCATTTTGAAACACATAACGCCGGTGGCGCCCACTCGCCACAGCCAGACTTGTCGTAACCTCTAAATAGCCATATAATAACGCTTTCTTTATTTCACAGCGAAAGCGGAGAAGGAGCCCTTCGAGAAGGTTTACCACGTGGGATCCGTGCTAGGCAGCGGGGGGTTCGGCACCGTGTACGCCGGGAGCAGGCTCTGCGACGGTTTGCTGGTGAGGGAGCGGACGGGCTTTGTTTTGGTCGCACCACATGGTCGCTGTTGTTCTGCCGTGCCCGCGGAGACTCGCGGTGCACTGCACGGTCTCACTAGCGCCGCCTTGTGTTGCAGGTCGCGGTGAAACACGTCGCCAAGGACAGGGTAACGGAATGGGGAACTCTGGTGAGCACGGTCTTCTATCTTCTTCACGGTACCGCCGTGTTTATGTTCTGCAACTGTTGACGACTATGACACCGTGTAGCCCGCTAGCTAACGTCGTGAGGTCGGTGTGTTTGTGTGCGTGCGTGTTTTCCCTCCAGAACGGCTGCGTGGTCCCGCTGGAGATCGTGCTGCTGAAGAAGGTGGGCACCGCTTTCCACGGCGTCGTGAAGCTGATCGACTGGTACGAGCGGGCGGACGGCTGGCTCATCGTCATGGAGCGGCCGGAGGCGGCCAAGGACCTGTTCGACTACATCACGGAGAGGGGCGCGCTGGACGAGGCGGCGGCCCGCGGCTTCTTCCGCCAGGTGCTGGAGGCGGTGCGGCACTGCTACGGCTGCGGCGTGGTGCACCGCGACATCAAAGACGAGAACCTGCTGGTGGACCCGAGGACCGGCGACCTGAAGCTCATAGACTTCGGCTCCGGCGCGCTGCTCAAGGACACCGTGTACACAGACTTTGACGGTAGGCGCGCACACGTGTTTGCTGTACGGCGACCGTGCGTGTCGATGTAGACTAAGCATGCTGTACAAGTGAACGTGTGTTCCGCTGTTTTGTTTGTTTGTGTTTACTGTGTTCGTTTAAAACAGCTTTAGCCATGAGTCGGAATATGCGTGCGATCCTGTTGATATCCAGGTCACCGCGCAGGGAGCGCACGGTGACGCAGCTTTTCCACGTTTTTGATCAGTGTGTGTTTGTGTGCGTTTAAACCCGTCCGAGCACGACGGTGCGATCTGAGGCGGGCTGCTGTGATTGTTGTAGTGTCGTGAGGACTATGCTGTTGTCTTCTGTTGTCTTTGGCTTCGTTCGGTACGTCACGGGGTGTGTATAAGCTGTTAATGTGTCCGTGTTGTTGCGTTCTAATGATCGTGTTGAACCCGTGTTGAACCCAAGCACTATTTGTCCTGGCGGACGGGTCGTGGTTGGTGCGGTAGAGAGACGTGGCTGGTTAAAATCAAAGCGGCTGTTTGTGGTTGTGTCACGTGCGCCGAACACGAGACGGGGATGGGGTTACAGGGCACGAGCAGCGCGCCATGCCTTCATCACGTGCTGCTGCTGTGGGGGGGGGGGGGGGGCTGTTATGTCAGCAGCGTTTAGTCAGGGTTACACACACACACACACACACACTGCCGCTGGCGCTCCTCACTGTGTCCTCCACTCATGATAACACCCCTCTCTACCCCCCCATCCCTACAGGGACCCGGGTGTACAGCCCGCCGGAGTGGATCCGCTTCCACCGCTACCATGGGCGTGCTGCCACCGTGTGGTCGCTGGGCGTGCTGCTGTACGACATGGTGTGCGGCGACATCCCCTTCGAGCAGGACGACGAGATCCTCCGGGCCCGCCTCTCCTTCAGACGGGTCCTGTCGCTGGGTGAGTCCCCGCTACGTTACGTAATTGCAGCTGCAGGGCATTCTGGGTGTTGTGGAGGCATAAACGCATTGTTGTTTCCATTAAAATACACTTTACTAATTAATTAAAACACTTACGTTTCACAACAGTAAAGTTACAGCAAAGTGAACTACGCTCCACTTAACCAACTGGACTACGGTCCACCTAGCAGCTTTAGCTACAAATTAGCTAGCAGCGTTAGCTACGGACCACCTTGCAGCGTTAGCTACGGACCACCTTGCAGCGTTAGCTACGGACGAGCTAGCAGCGTTAGCTACGGACAACCTAGCAGCGTTAGCTACGAACGAGCTAGCAGCTTCAGCTACGGACCACCTAGCAGCGGTGGTGTTAGCTAACTGGTCTGCCCTCCCCCCTCCCCTGCAGAATGCCAGCAGCTGATCAAGTCGTGCCTGTGCGTGCGGCCCTCTGACCGGCCCACGCTGGAGCAGATCCTGGATCACCCGTGGGTGCGGGGGCCCGCCGAGGCCTCCGAGATCACGCTGCACGCTATCGCTGCGGACCCCTCCCCCTCCCACAGCAACAGCAACAACAAGGAAAGCCTATGATTGCTCGCCAAGACGCAGATTTCTTTGTTTTTTTTTTTCATCTTTATTTTTTTATGTTTTAGAATTTTAGGGTCAGCTTGATGGCACCCCCTTCTGTTCCGAGACTTTGAGCAGCTCTTATAGAGTTTTACGTTATTTATTTTATTTTGTATTTTTGACGTGTTGGTTAAATGGAGTCCTTGCTTTGTAGTGCCTTGTTTTGAAAGCTGCTTTGGGTGAAACCCCATGCCCACAGAAGAGATGGAATACTTGAAACGCATTACTCAACACTCAAAGACACACCTCTCTCTCCCTTTCTCTCTCTCTCTGCCCCTCTCTCTCTCCATTTCTCTCTCTGCTGCTATTTCACTGGAAATGCCTCTTTAGCTGTATCAGACTGGCTCAATCCTCAGTGCATCACATAGTCCAACCTCTCTCTCTCTCTCTCTCTCTCTCTCTCTCTCTCTCTCTCTCTCTCTCTCTCCAAGCATCTCTACTGCGATTGGGCCCCTTGGGGCGTGACATGCACAATCAATGCAAATATTAATGGTATTTTATAGATTGACCGTTTTGTTTTGTATTCATAATATGTATATTTATGTACATTTCCCTGTGTGTGTGTGTGTACTATTTATTTATAGAAAACATTCCACACCTATTTATTTATTTATTTATTTTCTATTATCACGCTAAGGCCACCCATGACTCTAAATATGGCATGGCTTTTTTTTTTTCTTCTAAAAAAGGAAATATGTTTAGTTTAGCATTCATCTATGTAACTTATTACATAATGTGTTACTTTGAACAGGTTGTCTTTGGGAAGAACTAACTGATGTTGGAAGCTCAGTATAGATAGAATATAATATGTCAAGGTTAGAAATTGTAAACACTACTAAACCTCTCATTTCATTCACATTTTATTGCCAAAATGTTGGTATCTTTTCAATTCAAGTTCAAGTGTGAAATCTTTATGGGGAGACTATTTTTTATACCAAAATTTCAAATAAACTTATTTTGTATATAAATTATATTGTGTGTGTATGAGTCAAGAGTTCACCATGACACATACATCAAATGAAAACAAGGATACCCTGACATTATACTGTTTTTGTTAGTAGAGAAAAGTTATTTTAGTTCTACTATGTTGTATGGCAATTAATTGAAATTCTGAATAGTATTTTAAACATATCCCACCCAATAAAATATGAGATGTAACATGCATCTAACCTGGTATGTTAATATATACATATGTCATAGTAACATAACATAACATCACACATGTTATGTAACAACCTTTGTCAACTGGGTCTTATTCCGGGGTCACTGTAGAGATCTGTTAGACTACTCATTTGTAATCACTGGATAAATTGCCCTCGCCTTGGAATGATATAAGGCTATACACAGTGTAGCTATGGGGTGTCTAATGAACTGATATGCGTCATTCATTTCCCACACAGAGAAAATAGGTACGCTCACTTATGAGTGCACTATTTTTCTTGCAACATATCCTTATATCACCGCTGACCGGAACGTCTGAGTCACCAAGTCCAGGAATAGCAGACTCCAGTCCCGTGCCTGTACTACCCCCTGCGGTGGATGAGCCACATAAGCACGTTGGCTCTCCGTCAGATGAGCATACAGTATCTCACCGGGATGTCAACGTCAGATCTAGACGCGTGACTCATCATGTTTGCTGCAAGACAAAACATGATCACAACATTGCTGATGCACACGGTAAACACAATGTACACAACATGATTTAATGCAATACAATGTAATTATTACAGAAAAGAAAACATCCTACTTCGTTTCAGTTTCAAGTTGTGCCTTGTAATAAGTGAAAATGTTCAACGTGGTTGTGTTGCTTTAAGGGGGCATGTATTCGAATAATTCTACAAAGATTTCTACTAATCAGGGCCTCTTTCCAACTCCACCTTGCATGTCAATCACACAAATGTGTGTACACACACACACACACACACACACACACACACACACACACACACACACACACACTGTACAGGGCGCTTCACAATGGTAGACCAATGGGCTCCAGATGAAGGGAGTATTAGAAGAGAAGGGGGGGTTTGGCAGTTCACGACATCTTGCTATCCTTCATTCTTTTTTGAGGCAGCTCTCGTTATTCTTAAATCCAACTCTTGTCTTGAGGCTGAATACGCCCAACCATTAATAAATGAGTGTGCGTGTATATTACCCCAAAAAAGCATAATTTCATATAATTAACTTCACTTTAAAGCAGGCCTACTACTGCAAAATGGCTTAATTGGTATTTAAATGTTATTAGAGGATAGAGGTGATTAAATGTAAGCATGTTTTTTGCTTATGCTTTTAAGATTTTATTAGTAGGCCTATGAATATAATCAAGAAGACATTTATTGAAATATGAAGATATATCTACTCTCTCTTCACACTTCTACCTCCTGACAGACCTACTGGTGCAGTCCTGTCTTCTGACACTAACAGGCTATGAGTCGCACCTGCGTGTATGTATACTGTAATACGCATACACATATATACAGTATGTATCTATACACCCATTGTGTTGGTTAGTTCTTTGCTTAGCTGTGAGTTTCCCTTCACTCTAGTTTCTATGAGAGTTGCCTTGCCCTGTTATGCCTCTGTGTTGATTTACCTGTGGCTGCATGGTACTCATTCACAGCCTGTTCTTTGTCATGGGGTCCAAGCCCCCCCAAGCCCCCCCATGACCCACCATGACCCCCACGACCTTCCATGACCCCCTTCCCCTCCGTCTAGGAACATGAAGGTATACATGGCATTTAAGTCCTGTAGCCGCATCCTGGCTGCGTGCCGGTTATTTTAAGAGTTGACTGACCTTGCCTCTTCACTGACTGTTGGAACTGTTTTAGAAAACCAAAATCCCTTTCTCTAGTCCTTTCATTTTCAAGGTAACAGGCTGAATAGGGGCATGGTAAGGAGATATATAAGGAGATATATATATTCCTCTTAGGCTAGGGCAGGCAAATAGAGAAAAGATAAAATAGTTTGAAGGATAAGGGATATCCATCACCATTATCATTTTACATAACATGCAATACATGTTGTTTCTTATTCCTTATAAAATGTTATTACTTATTATTACTTAATGTTATATATGTTATCATTTACCATTTATTACTATTATTGTATTTCAGATTTTATGGCGAAGCGCCATGTAACATCTTCACTGTAAAGCACTTCTTGTATAAAAGCTATTATTATAGTATGATGCATTCATGTGTGCACTCTCTGTGAGTGTGCGTGTGTGTGCGTGTGTGTGTGCGTGCGTGTGTGCGTGTGTGTGTGTGTGTGTGTTGGTGCATGTAAACACCCACACATGCGCCCACCTCTGAAAGCACCACAAGACTTCTCGGGGGTTCTCTAGGCGCCTGTAGAACCAGGGTCCACTCCGGAGGGCGCTGGGTGCTTCTGCCTCCACACCAGCGGCAGGAGAGCGAGCGAACACGAAGGGGAGAGACTGCGCGGGCGGCCGCAGACGATGACTCCACTCCACAGATCCTATCTGGGCATATCAGCCTGGCATCGGAACCGCTGCCCTCAGCACACCTGCTGTTCAAAGACCTCAGGTCTGCCGTACACAGAGCCGGCATGTCGACGCTGCTGTCGCGTTGCGTGTTGCGCCGCTAGAGAGCAGCCGCGCTGCCCGGGCAGCCTGCCTGCCTGAAGGCTGACGGGAAACAGGCGTAGCATGTTCCTTTCATCAGGACGGAGCCGCATCAAAGCGCCGCCCTCGTGTGAGGAGCTCCAGTGTTTAAACATGCAAACAGCCTCCATCTGCTTGGAAGGCGGGTGTTTGTTTTGGGCACCATTCTGAGAGAAAGAGGAGAGAGAGATGGAGAGGGGGGGGAGCTGGACCACTTTAATATGACTTAACAAGGTTTCTGTTTGAACCTCCTGGGCTAAGCAAGTGTATTGCCTAAAGAATGACTGAGTTTTAAATGTACCCTAAATACACATAAGCTATCTGCAGGGTTGAAGCTACAAATGCACCTTTATATGGGAATTTATCTCAATGTTAATAAAGAAAAAATATATTCAGTCATTTAAATTGATGTTGGACATACATTTACCAAATAAACCAGCTAAAATTATTTAGAAAGTGTGGGAAAAAAAGAGATTAATATTCCAGTAATTAGGTTTCGGCTCTTGGTAAAAGGATGCATGGTGTATCATTTTCTGTCCTGCAGTGCCACCGTGTGGTCATTACTCTGAAGCAAATTAAGCAAATTCGCTAATTCACCAGACAGGTGTTCTGTGATTGGAGGTTAGCACGTGGGCTCTGCAGGTCTATTGAAGGCAATAGAAACAAAAATAAATGTTGTGCATCGCGTCCAAGGCTATTGATAATAGAAAGGTTGCCAGAAATAACTTTATTCAAAATATAAACACCGCAATGACAAACGCTTTAAAGGTGGGTATCGATGTTAGGCTACACCTTGCAGGCTACTCCGGGACTTATAAATATTCCCTTTGTTTTTCGGCATATAGGTTAAACGAAGTTTACACGGTTTGACTAAAATGATTCGTTCTTTAAACCAACTAAGTGTGATCCTCCTGATTCTCAACGAAGCCTCGGGTAAGAATGCAGCATTATTTGGGAAAGGCAGCTCTTCTCTTGCATGTAACTTTTAAATGTACCTTGACTCGACAGCGGTTTGCGACGTTGATTACTGTACCAACGGGACACGGTGCACAATGTCTCCAGACATGGAAAGCTGCAATTGCACCAGGGGTTTTTATGGAGATGACTGTAGCAAAGGTAGTTTAATATTAATACAACAAATGGTGGTTTAGAATAAATTGACTGCTTTTTTATATAGCGCTAGAATACAACTCCGGTTTCCCCCTTTTTGATACATTTACATTATTTTAGTTATATAAACTAATTGATGGATGGATGAATCCTTTAATTGTTAAACAAATTTAATAGCCCCATTTTATAAGGAATTGTTACATTTCCAATAGCCTGCCATAAGACAGCTTGAAGTCGGACAGTGTAAATAGCCTTTTTGTTTTTTGGTCCTCATGTCTGTAAATGTGAGTTGATAATGAAGACTGTAGTGACGCGACCTTATCGCTCGACACAGATGCGAACATGGTGGTCATGTGCGGCAAAGACTTCATAACCATCAGCGCCTCCGAGGACTTCTTCGACTACCACAATGTGCCGCTGGAGGCGCTGCACCTACCCAACAAGTCGTGCCGCGCCCAGAGGGAGGTGCTGGACGGCGTTCCGTCCTACATGGTCCGCATCTCCCAAGACAAATACATCCTCTGTGGGGGGAAACGACTCCAGGTAGAGACATTCTAGCCTGGTGTAACCACCAAACCCAGCATGCGCTTGAATAGGGTCTGGTGGTCAGGTGAGCTTTTTAAAGTGCATTTCACTTTCGCTGTAGAAATGATTGCCAAGGACACTTAAAGTGTAACTGAACTCTAAATGTAGTTTTTTGAGCTGTAAACTTAAGTTGGTGAATGACTGAACTGTGATAAGACACAAATTCTACTGTTAATATTGACAATTCCTGTTTTTATAAATATTTGAATCTTGTGTTCATAATTATCATATTCGCTAAAAAATCTCCATATAGGACCTGTCTGGTTTCCAACAGTAGCCTACTTGTCCACTAGTGTGTCATCAAAATTGAATGTTAAGCCCCTCCCCTCACTCAGCTCCTTGACAACATTGGATTGTTTTCAATAGTTGTGCAGTGGGTGGAGTCAGGCTCAGAACTAGGGCGCAGATAACACCAAATGGCCTCTTTTTATGGCAGGGCCGTGGGTTAGTGGGTATGGGCCTGTGGCCACATAGCACTTTTGCGCTGGCAGAGCGCACTTCATCCCAACGCTTCATTGCAAAGCGCAGTGCACAGGTTTTGTTTTATGACAACATAACCATCGCTACGCAAGCTAAAAACAAGCTTGCGTGTGGTGATAAAAGCACTAGCAATGTTCAGTGTAATTTGGTGTGATAATCTTGTTTTTAGATTTAAAATCTATTTGGATTTGTTTCTAATAATAAAAGTGTCTCATCTAGTGACTTAATTTTAGTAAATGTGCACTTAATTTAAGAAATCTTATCAAGTGAATTTCACTTACTGCACTGGCAGCCAAATGTTATTGTTTTAAGCATAATCAAGCTTATAACTAATATATTTACACTTACATTTGATAGGGCGTTTTTTGCAGTGCAATATATGCTCATGCTAATTAGATTTTAACTCCCTGTTGTGATATTAATTGTGGCATGTCGACATACAGCTCACGGTATACAGACAGGCCAAAACTAGCTTGTCCTCTCGACCTGACTTCACTAGAATAGTTGGTTACCACGGTGAGGAGTCCCGACCGGTTGCCTGGAACAAAGCTGCAGTGATGACACCAGCGCCTTTCTAGAAAGTTCATATATTTTCAACTAGAAGCGCTCAGAGCGGCCGCACAGAAACGGAGTAGTGCTGTGAACAAATACGCTGGGTGCAGTACCCTTTGTTCCCTGCTGCATGTGGCCGCACACACTCTGTCCTCATTGGGAACAATTGGACAAAGACGCTGGCGCTCAGAAGAAGGCGCTATGTGGACACGGAGCCTAACAGTGTTGTCCTGTCCTGCAGAAGAACACCACCCACATCTCGTACGCGCTGAGCCTTGTGTCCGATCCCCAGCGCGTGGGGAGCATCGTGCGAGACCTGGTGATAAAGATTGAGTACTCGTGCGTGTATCCGTACGTTCGCACCATCAGCCTCCCGTACCCAGTGATCTCCCTGTCCAGGTGAGGGGTTGTCTGCTTATGTGCGTTGCTGCCAGGGCATTTAACAGACCTGTTATACACAGTGATCTACAGTGTATAGACTCACAGTGATACAGTTACAGTGTATAGACCTACAGTGAGTACAGTTACAGTATATAGACCTACAGTGAGTACAGTTACAGTGTATAGACCTACAGTGATACAGGTACAGTGTATAGACCCACAGTGATACAGTTAGTGTATAGACCTACAGTGATACAGTTACAGTATATACACCTACAGTGAGTACAGTTACAGTGTATAGACCCACAGTGATACAGTTACAGTGTATAGACCCACAGTGATACAGGTACAG
>JAODUE010004681.1:0-10448 GCA_027564755.1 Amblyopsis hoosieri | reverse complement strand
TGTGTTGGAGCAGGGAGACATCTAAAACATGCAGGGCAGTAGCTCTCCAGGACCAGGGTTGGGCACCCCTGGTCTACGGTCTGTGCGATAACATGTAGGGCACAACATTAAATGAAATCCAATGCAACATGAACATTGAATAAACTGCATTTAATACATGGGTGCGGTTAATAGACAAGTTTATTTAAAAAAAAATTACATAAAATACTGACCTGCGGTTAATAGTAGGGAAATAACAGTAGTTACACATTACTGGTATATGTACAGTAACAGAGTTCGTCCCACCCAGGGCTGGAACCCCAGTCTCCCATGCAGAGAACAGACGCTCTACTCGGCACGCCACCACAACCCATGCTGTAGCATGGGTGCATGGGCACCTATATGCTGGTGCGAAACAGCTGTAGCTGCATGCGCTCCCGTGGATGGTCGTTTCAGCAGACAAACACATTCATGAAACCTCTTCTACCATTTTACAGGATCGTTAAGGCAGTTTCTATTTTTTTTATACGAATTCAAATAAATGCAAATCATTTTGCTGACAAATACGAATACAAATATAGTGGACCCATCTCTAAGACACACACACTCTCTCTTTTGGATCCTGAAGCTACTTTGTCAAGCTGCTGTTCTGTCAACATTCACTAGAGTGCACCCGCTCCTCATACTGGACTGGACCCATTCCCTATGTCCAGGAAATGTCAATATGGGTGTATGTATGTATGTGGCGTCAGCACCCTGTGTGAGGGACAACTATATGTATAGCCTTGTATCCATCTGTGGCTCTGCTTAAGTGAGTTTGTGATGAATAATGTATCCTTATTGCTGTATGTGCTTGTCGATGAGTGTGGCATTGATGCATGACTCCACTGGCATTTCCCTCACTGTGTACAAAGTAATGTCCCACATTCGTGTGTTGTGTCCGAGACCTTTTGTTTTATTTGCGTATGAAATACATATTTTCTAATACAGGGAATATTATAAATGAAACACAAATTGGCTTTTATGTCTTTTCTAGAATGGCAAACTGCAATATGCACACCATTAATTGCGCAGACTATTATTTTGTTGACAGGCATGTGTCAATAATTCCACTGGATGCTTTGGCATCCAGTGGTCACGTCTGTCATGAACCTTTATTGTGGTGTTAACCACCATTTAGGGATATTTTGGCTACAGTCTGTTCCTGCACGGCGAGGTGTCAGACACGACCAATTGCTCAGCAGTAAAGCAAGACACTGTAATGAGAGGCCTGTAGATCTGGTGTCTGTTCCTTTACACCTCTGTCCAAGTAAGGGAGACTAGAGCTGCAAGACCTGGCTGATACAACACACTTACTTTGAGACGTGCATTTACACACACACACACACACACACACTAGTGACATTAAACTACAGTATACAGTAGACCCCATTGGATAACCTACACACACCTGTGTCAGTACACACAGCAACTATATCACTCATTGACAAAGATCTTAAGACACACACACACACAGTCTTCTGTCTAATGACAGGCTATTGTGTTAGCATGGATCACTGTTGCTGAAGTTACAATTGCATTAACTTAAAACAATTTAGACTTTATAATTTAATTAGTAAGGCAATTACCCTCAACTCTGTACGTGTGTGTGCCTAAAACGGGATGTTGGAGGGCCCTAGAGAATGATAAGATATTGGATCAGACATTAATCATTACTAATGCTGCCGGACAATGAAAAGCCTTTTCATTTACACTGATTATCCAGCAACCACACTTGCATGCACACAACAGAGTGCATTCTGGGATTATAATTTTTTTTTCCAATCTTTGGCTTGTTCTGACTTAATGGTGTAGTGTGTGTTATCTGGCCAGAGGATTAGAGCAGAGAACATATGGGTCCCCGTGACACACACAAACACTGCTGTTTAGACAAAGCACATGTGCACATGCATAATCATGCCTGTATACCTGGCTGGCTTATCCAATACCTGGGCTTTAAAAATATGACTGAAATCCTGCTCAATTTCTTTTTTAATAGCACAAAGGCTCTTATACTACTTAGTACTACTACTTTGGGGTATACGATCTGGTGTGATTAGTAGTAAGGTATAAGATCCAGTGTGATCTACTGCACAATAGTATATCTTTGCTATATTCTGTTGCAGCAATTGTATTAAACTGCTGTGTTCCTACAGTATTGTAGTTCAGTTTAAATGGACTATATTGTATATTAAATCAAGGGTGCAGCAGTGACGTCGGGCCATTTGTCTTCTAATTAATCACTGCATCTCTCGTGCAGAGGTCCAAATGGCAAGCAGTTTGGCAAGGAGATGCTAACCAGGTTAAGTTTGTCTTGTTTTAAGTGAATTTATAATGAACAACTATACTGCTTAATGAATTATTTACACTAGACTACACAGTGTCCTTGTAGCTTCACACAATACATTTTTTGCTTTTGTAAAATATATAGATTTTAATAAAACTTTAGTTTTAGGTTGTGCTGTTTTAATATCTTTAAATCAAGAGCAACACTGTACATGATACTTTCATAACATATTTGCTGTACAAGTCAATTGATTTCCATTGCTTTAAAGGTACTCTTCGATTCCCTTACACAACTCTCCAGAACCCTGCATATTCCCTCCAGTGAGAATTATGGATAAAGACAACATTACGAATGCAGACAGTTATGCTACTCTTTGTCAATATAACAACATTGCTTATATATTGCCTTCCTACATTCCATGGTTGTACTCTCACGTTATTATTCCACACAGTTCACTGTCCACCTCCTCTCCTTTGTACACAATTTAACGGCTGACTTAGTCAGATTTCACCTGATGCCCATATAGTCTTACTCAAAGCTTCACGCAGCCCACAAAGGCAAACACTGCCCAGAAGGTTGTGCTAATGTCTCACTCAGTTGCTGTCCACCTGCTACTTAGTGACTACTTACTCAGTGAGGCACTGGAAGAATGCTATGTATAGGCTGGTCTGTGGAGGATTTATGGTACTGTAAATTGTGACATTCGTGTCAGTAGTTTTTCAGGTGTTTTCCTATACAAATGGTGGGACAGAAGTTTAAAATATACAGATATGCGTTTAAATGTATATCGTTTAGTTCAAATCATAATTCATGCGACTTTGACGTCACTCTACATAGACATTCACTGTATGACTCGCCCTCGCTAGCATAGTCAGGCTCACTCATGGCCATTGTTGGTCGACATTTGTTACCTCTGCATGGAAGAAGTTGTAGTCCTACTCTGAAGTGAACATACAGTAGGCTAAATAAGGAAGTGGTCACTGGATGGACAGAGCGAGGTGTTAAAACCATTGCACACAATAGGCCTTCTACACGAGAGGATCATCGTCCTCCCCCATGTTAAATAATGAGTGTTTAGATTGTGCACATGAGGCAAAAGGCTGTATTTGCTGCCTCGCAGAGCAGACAGTGCAATGGAAATACAGTAGCCTAAAATGTAGAAGCAGAAATACACAAATAAATGAAAAGAAAACCTTTTGCATGTTTTTTTAACCACGCCTCTTGCCCCACAATTTGATAAATAGCCCTATGTCTGACCGTATTGAACGTATCAATGCACACAATAAATGCAAAAAGACAAGGTGTACGGGCAGATAAAATCCACTTGCAGTCTGCGGGCAATGTGCATCATGCCTGGCGGAGAAAGTATTCCATGTGAATGTTTTACAGGCTTTAGTATTGGGCTTTCTTCTGTACAAATTTGCTGGCTTCAACCACACATCAACTTATAAAATGACCGTATATGGCTAACTTTTTTGCTCCCTTAGTCAATGTTTACTTTCATTCATGCAGCATGCTGCTGCATGGCATGTGACATCTTGTTCGTTTGCACGTCAACTTCATATAATCTGATAGGTGCCACATTTAACAGGTAATGTGAACAGCAAAACAAAAAAATCGGATTTGAGCAATAAAATGGAATTGAGCGCTAAGGACTGCAGTCTGAACGTAGCTTAGATCTTTAAAATAAGGCCCTTGGTGAATTTTGAAAAAATGTGTATTAGCTTACTACTGTATGTATACCTTTAAGGACATTGGCAGTAGTGGGGATTGGCCCTCTGATGTGTTGCTTTTGTCTACCCTGCTGCCAAATCATCAAAAGTAGCCTTTAATGTGGACACACACCGCTAGATCAAACACAGCCAGTGCACTTATTAACCTGCTGAGGTTGTACTCACCTTTCTGATGAAAACACAGTGAGTTCCAATGATACTTTGTCTTATATCCTTATAGAAATATCCTACATCTTGTTAATGCTTTCTTAACTAATTTATAAAAACACAATGTACTTATACTTCACACAATATAAAAAAAAAAATGTCAGCGTTTAATACAAAAGGAATGATGGAAATTAAGTATTGATATTTAAAATAGTGTGTCGGATTATCTGATAATATGCTAATACAGTATTATGTTATTATAGTATTTTCTCCTAGCCTAGTAGTGTAATGGCAATATGCAGAATTTGTGTTTTGCCTCCAACAATCATGAAATCCTCCATGTAAGTGAAACTCTTATAATAAATTAAGCCATCTTATTTGCAGATACGGACATGTACACGCCCTGTTGTTTTAAATGTGTGTGCGTTTGTGCAGGGACCCACAGTAACTACACTCTGCCAATATACAGGTGGACTTGCTGTCTTTAATAACAACATGCATATAGTATACAAAATCTTACACACAAGCTATTTACAGCTAATGTATATAGACACAGAAACACACCTAGCTTTGTTATATTATTATAATATTATATAGCCTAATTAATATATATGTTATTGATTTGTAAACTAAACAATACATTTTTGTGAAACATTTTGTAAACAGCAGACTGTTCTCTGACTTACAGTATTTTTAAAAAGCTACATGAATGTAAATGGGGGGGAAAATGAACAAAACACATTTTCATAATGATAGTTGCTAGGCAGAATAGTCTTTATGGCTCTGGCCAGAACCTGTAATTTACCTGTTGACATGGTGTAGAACATTCAATGAGTAAATTGAATACCGCGATGCTATCTCTTCCACGTTGAAGCAAATTTGATGTGACCGTTGCATTAGCAATCATATTTTGATATGGGATAGCGATGGAACGTTCTATGTTTTTGAACATCTTTCGAAACATTGAGAATGTCCCCATCTTGAATTATGCTGACTGTTGAACGCTTGTGTGACCATCATGGGTGGTAACAAATTGTACATAATCTAGTGAAGGAGCAAAACTAGACTATATTATCAAGAATTGAAAGTGAATATGTACGTGGACTAAATATACAATTTTATATAGAATATTTGTGTATGAAATGAAGTTACCAGTATCAAGAACAAGACTTAATTTATGTTCGCCGTTTCAACAACTTACTGAAAAAGGATGACCATTTACTTGGACCAATGCCTGTACGGTAGTAAGCTAGCAAGTTAATAAGATAGCAAGAGCTATTTGCTGAGGCTACGGTACTTTTCAGTTTGAATAAAATGGTTACATAGCAACAAAATGGATAAGGTTTTAATCTTTTCAGTATCATATCTATCTTTATTGTATTTATTGCTTTATTGCTAATGGTAATCTGACATAGCAACAGTTATCTGTTTTTTTATGAGTCAATTAACCTTTTTTTTTTTTTTTTTCTGTATTTGTTTATAGGAAGCACGATTGTGCATGTTGTCCTTTCTGTAAAGCACTTAGATCTGCAATTCTGTGTGAAAAGTGCTATGCAAATAAAGATTATTATTATTATTATTATTATTGTACATTGACGGTGGATACCTCTTCTCAACTCGGAGTTCCGTTCCAATGGCAACTAAAAAGTTGTTGTGGTGACACTAAACAATTTGTTTAGTGTCACCGTGTTGTTGTGGTGACACTGAAGGACCAGTGTCGAGGGTCACGGTTTGCTACTGTTCTTGACTAATCATATTTCTTTACTTGCACTAAAAGTACAGATCATAGATGGTTATATGAGTCTGACCTTCTTCAATCCAATGCCAGTACTGTATGAGAACTGTTCCCAGAATAATTTTAAGATTGGTCAATGACCATGCACTTTAGTAACTCAAGTGCTTAAGGACCTGCCACCAGCATTTGAGTACAGACAGCTTCTTATTCATTCACTGTCCGCAGACACCAGTAACTTGAAGTGTCTTTATACATGAAGAGGAACAAAGCAGGAAGGAATTCTCTCCAGAACACACTTCATGGTAGCCAGGTGTGTCCAAGCATTGACAAATCAGTGTTTAAAGGTGTACTCCTTGATTGTGTTAGGTTTCCTCCCCAGGTCACTGTACCGTCAGGCTATGAGTATGTAAGACACTCAGCACTCAACTTTTGGAGGAGCATGGGCTCTCTGATCTTCAAACCCAAACATTTTTTACCATAATGTAATTCCAGATGCAAACTGCAGAGGGCACCTTTCACATTATCCAACTGCTAAGTGTCCCACCACATATTATCTGTCTTACCACTTTATGCTTGTCATACATTTTCTCCATCCAGGGACACATTCCTCATTGTTGACAACTGCTGCATTCTCACTTTGTTCACCAGTCGCCAATAACAGCATACAGTAGCAAGGCGTGTTATGTCATGGCTTGTGTGTTGTGGCACTGCTATGATCTTCTAGCGAGAGGATTGAGAGACTAGTGTCAGAGTAGAGACTAGTGGTCAGAGATTTGCAGATCATTAAGGGTAAATGCACATTTGAAGTGTGCTGTAGTGAGGCAATACAAGTAACTTTTTGTATAATTGAAGTCTCCAGTCCATATTTACTTAAGAGGAAACCTTTTGCAGTATCTATGATTTATCTTGTTTCAAAGCTTAATTGGAGTAACGCGTATAATACAATTTCTATTTGGCAAAGCTAAAATCTACATGTATCTAACATAGTATTTATCTTTGTCTAAACGTGAGTGGATGCACACCTGCCACTTAGGGACTAGGTTACATTAGCCTCTGGAACAAAGTCTGTAGACTTTCATTGATTATCTTACTAGAGATGGCAGTCAGGCCATTTATCTCACAATCCCTGCGATCTAATTATTGCATAAGGAAGTATTTAAAGTCCTTGTACTTGTAAGGCATGCTTTTTAAAAATGATCTAATGTACCCTGGCACCAACCAAAATATATAGATTTTTGTACTCTAGTATTCAGTCAGCTTTCATTTTTTTGTTATTACTGTAGCCATTGAATCAGTAGAACATTTTCACTGTCATGGAATTTTATAAATATGAAAACTAAAAACAAAACAATGGCGTCTTTGAAAACACAGAGGTTTTCCCCTATAGACGTGTCACTAAGTGCTAGGTAGCGCCCAGCACTCAGCAGGTTATTAAAGCCATGCATCACGTTCTGAGGTGTGGTGCTGATGCTGTTGACTCACATGGGTACCGTCAGAATGAAGACTTGCAGTGAGGGAACTTTCTCTGATGAGCCTGAGGGCTTCAAGTCTCAACAAACAAATACTACCTAATTATCCTAATTTATCTAATCTCTCTATCACCACCTCCCAGAAAATTAACAAAAATAAATTGGATAAGCAATGTTATGTTATGCCTAGTGACAATACGATGATGAATAATTTAACAAATAAAACATCCAGTGGCATTTTAATATAAACCACAATGCAGTGTTGTTAATCTGACAATGCAGGTACATGTTGTGGCCTTTGTGTATACATAATGAATAGAATGGGAGGGGTTGCCTCTGTATTCATACTCACACATTGTACACACACACTATTCTAATCACTGATTAGATTTCCCTGCATTTAAAACCAGTTTAGTTGATATACACTGATGTACACTGATTTTTGACAGCAATCTGAGCCAATATAATGATTTAGCCTCTTGTCTTATTCATGGAAAAACGTTCCATTTGCAGCTCTCATTTTTATAATGTGGTGTCTAGGTGTGACATAGCCAGGCAGTTTACATCAGTGGTTTACCAGAGAGAAACTAAATTAGCATTAGCCCTCCCATGTATTCCTATGTTATGTCCATTACCGGTGGTTTGGAAGTGGTCCCTGATTTGTGATTAACTTGTAGGTGTCGCCACAACACAATAAATAAAGTGCATAAACCCCCCCTTCCCCCACCACCACCCATACTTGGAGATCAGTTTTTATTACAGTATTGCGTCTGTGATTGAGTGAATTGTTGTGTGGCTTTTATAAGACACATGCACAGTACTTCCATAGAGTGCTACTTACAAAAATGAGGGACCTAAAAGCAAACAGGAACGATGTGTTCCAGCTAAATATTCTCATGCTGTAGCTGCTTATTGCAACCAAACCTTGATGCAGGGAGAGACAAACAGTGAAATGTCGGTGTCTGTTACCATCATAAAGGTAACATCAGGGTCAAACAAGAGCACCCATGTTGAGCCTTAGTGAGTGAGTCATCAAAAATGAAGGGGTACGTGATCATTTATAATGTTGATGAATGTATAAGGTGAGCTACAGCCAGGATACATGTTATTGAGAGAGGGTAAAGCAACGTGATGTTGATATAGTAAATTATTTTATGAGACAGGAGATAATCCAGCTATGCCTAATTTAATATTCATTATGAACTTGAACTCAACGTGTGCGCATTATCAAAATGTGACAACTTTGAGTTTTTATTTTCTATTTTTACGTTTTATTTTATGTTTCCTCAGGAAGACAGACAGTGCTTTTATCGAAGCCTTTAAGGGCTGAAATTCAGACCCTGTAAGCGGCTAACCTGCAACGATAAAGGGCATTCATTTTGAAAATGACAGGGTATTAGTTTGTTTCCTGGATACTCTGGATTACAGCACTTAATGGGATATTCCAGTCAGAGTCAATATAGTGTATCAACAAGACAACTGCAGAAAACCCATGTCTTATAAATAAGAGCACATACACATAAATAAATACAATTCTGTATTTTAATTAATTTTGTGAATTTTTAAAGTTAGTCAAGGCATGGATGAATCAAAATGTTTAAAATTAAAATATACACTATTTTACCATCCTTACAGTAATACAAAACACAAAAAATAGGCGTTTATCATTTTATTGCTTTTTATAAACTATAATAAAATATTTGTGATATTATCCCAGTTGTAGCTGAGAGGGTGCTCATATCAGCAACATAAAACACATGATGATAGCTATTACCAAAGTGCTTTTAGAAGCCACTGTATGAAAGTAGAGAAGATGGCCAAAGACCCTCAGGGTTCAGAGGGTTAACAAATGGCCTTGTTCTTTGTGACTAACAACCCAGTCACCATAGATGCTGCATGCTATCACTGCCGCCTCTAATCTGTGTGCATTCAGTCCACTCCCGTTACACAGCTGACTTCTGACTGAAGGTGCTGGGACCTGACTGTCTCCTGTGTCCCTCAGGGAGAGATGAGACCATGCAGCCAGCCAAGCCCTCCTTCCTGGAGTACTTTGAGAAGCAGGAGAAGGAAGCCAACAGCCACCAAGATGGAGGAGGAGGAGGAGGAAGAGGAGGCGACAGCAAGCTACCTGCTGAAGGAGACATGGAAGTGGTGAGTGTGTGTGTGTGTGTGTGTGTGTGTGTGTGTGTGTGTGTGTGTGTGTGTGTGTGTGTGTGTGTGTGTGTGTGTTTGAGAGAGAGTTATATAGAGTGACAGTTAACGCCAAGCAACTCCCCCCCCCCGGTCTAGAAACATTCATTTAGTTAATTTATAATACACACACATCACTTGCACAAGATGTCTCACACATTGCTTTGACATACAAACTGTGTCATATTTAATGCATATTATATATTCATCAACACACACACACACTACTATCAATATATGTGTTGACACATTTGACACATTCCCTACATATTTAAACTAATAACATATCCATAGTATCATGTTTAAAACTGTAGATGTCTCATGCATCACCTTGCTATTAGATAGACACAATTGAAACTTGTTACCATAGACTCGCAGTGTTCCGGACAGAATTGGACGTGCAACAACTTTAAACTAGGCTCCAACCAACGAAGCTCCGGTTAATGTGATTGCATCACTGTTGCCAGAAAGGGCTTGGCAACATTTTCATCTTTGACTGACATGCTGTTGGACCAATAGTATTTGTTTAATCAAAGAAAATTGACCGATTCTACAACTGTACGGAACACCATGACCAGCTCGCGGTTTTCCGTTCTTGTATGCTAGCGCTGTAGCGGTTGATTCTCTCCACCAGGCAGCACTCTTTCCAACGATTTATCCAACATATTTAAACATGTTTTATTGACAATCATGAACATGACACACTTGCAGGATACTTACACTACATTATAATTATTTGATTGATATAATTTAATAAATATTTATTGATTTCTTTACCGCACCGTTGTGACTAAAAGAGAGCTGAGCCGGAAGGCAAAGCTCTCGATCTACCGGGCAATTTTTGTTCCTACCCTCACCTATGGTCATGA
>JAODUE010004679.1:0-10449 GCA_027564755.1 Amblyopsis hoosieri | reverse complement strand
ACTGGGGAACATCCAAGATAATCGACCTTGACACTGGGGAACGTCCAAGATAATCGACCTTGACACTGGGGAACATCGAAGATCACTGACCTTGACACTGGGGAACGTCCAAGATAATCGACCTTGACACTGGGGAACGCCCAAGATCACTGACCTTGACACTGGGGAACATCCAAGATAATCGACCTTGACACTGGGGAACGTCCAAGATAATCGACCTTGACACTGGGGAACATCCAAGATCACTGACCTTGACACTGAGGAATGGCTAAGATCATCAACCTTGACCCTGGGGAACATCCAAGATAATCCACATTGACACTGGGGAACGTCCACGCCTGCTGGTTTTCTCTCCAATTTGTCCTGACATCTCAAATAAATTCTTCCACCCAAGTCTGAAAATACTTCCAAAGGAACTATCAGCTTACACATTTGTGAGCTTGAACATGTCTGTTATTCCTGAAAGATATAAACATGGTCACTGATCTCTCCTCTCTAAACCCAGTTCAGTAACCAGATTCGAGGGTGATTTGCAGTTTGAAGGCCTCCTCCTATCATGAATGCTCCAGCGATGACAGCTCCTGACTCGATGGAATTCATTATTGTGTTTGACCCAGTTATAGAGGGCGGGACCCGCTCCAGAAGAGCTCTGGTCGGCTTTGAACCCAGCCTGCAGAAGCCAATGCCTAGTGCTAGTCTTGGAGTGTTCAGGAGTGTAATGTACAGTTTAGAGAGAGAGAGCAAGGCCAAACATCACAGAGGATATTTTCAGACAGGCTCACTTTCCTAATCCTAAACTAGAGTAATTACAGAGCAGATACAGACCGAAGCCTACAGTATTGGCTTCTACTGTATAAATATCCATAAAATATGGGTTTGTGCCAAGCGTGGTGGCCAGCAGGCCACACTGCTTTTTCATGTTCTCCCTTAAACTATTTTTTCTTGTGTTGTCTTAATTTTTGGACATTCTCTGCTGTTGACCGTAGGACCACTTCAATCGCCATAAGACAGATGGTATAATTTGGACCTATGTGGGAATGGCTTTGTGATCCTGTCATTATGGGATAGACTACTTGACCGCTAGGCCACCCTGCTAATGGCATGCATGCATTAATTTGGTTTTACCTGTCACTGATAATGTGCCTCCCTCCATCTCTCTCTCTCTCTCTCTCTCTCTCTCTCTCTCTCTCTCTCTCTCTCTCTCTCGCTCTCTCTCTCTTTCCACAGGGAGAGCTAGGATCCACCGGTCCTCCAGGTCCACCAGGAGATGACGGACAGAGAGTAAGCGGTTTCTCCTCGTTTCCATCATCTCTCCTCTTACAGATCCCTCGGCGTTCCATAATAACGTCTGTCTCCTTTTCATGTGTGCAGGGTGAAGATGGTGAAGTGGGACAGAGAGGCGTAGCTGGCGAGAGCGTGAGTGTTATTTCTTTATTATTTAACATAGCTCTGGAAGCGCTAGAGTCAATCTGCAGGATTCAGTGGCTCACGGTAACACCTGAAGACAATTCACTGATTCATTTAAAGGCCCCCTATGTAACATTCTAAATATTTAAGTTGTGTTGCCTGATATGGAGCAACTTAACACTAGAATGGTCAGAAACGCCAGAAGGAACTATAAACGCCGAGCGGCGTATACATCTTTTTGTTCTCATTAATAGGCCATTATTGTAAGCCTCCATCACTGCTATGTCTGGGGTTTGAGGGGGTTGAGGAGATTAGTCTTTTGCCTTCTAATTTTTTTTTAACATTTACAAACTTAGTGACGTGTCATTTTGATGAGAAATGTCAAAGTGCCGTAGCTTTACGTACACGCATAAGCGCTTCAAATATAGATATATGAAATCAGAGTAGCCGCGGAGTCTTAAAAGTATTAAAAAGGTCTGGAATTTAATATCCTCAAAAAAAGCCCTTAAAAAGTATTGAATTTCCCTTACAAAGTATTAAATTTTTGTTATGACTTAAATGTACACTTGTTATTTCTTAGCCTAGTAATTGCTCGTGTTATCATTCCGAAAGTCGGCAATTTTTGGAGGCGCGCTGTTTGTTTACATGCATGCAATGGTGCTGCACTGAATTGGATTCACGCATCCAGGAGCACTTCCAATCTAGACTGTACCGTAGCTATCTGTGATGGTAGCTTCACTGGCAAGCGCCAGACGCATGCCTGCGATGTGGAAATGATTCAGTGTGAGGAATCCGCTAAGGTCAAATTTGCATAGCCTTGTTTAACCTGCAGCACTCACTGGATCGGTTTGCAGCCGAGTGTGAATCGGCTGGGATCAGGATTAGCACCGATAAAACTGAGGCCATGGTTCTCAGCCAGAAACCGTTACACACACACTGCCTGTAACTAAGACACCATCAACAAATTAGCGTACTCAAAACTAATGCTAGTGCCGACTATTATAAGGGACCGTAAAATGGAAAAGTGAGTACATTTTAAACAAGATATCTCCATCTAAATGACAGTGCCATACAATAAATTGCGAAAGCTTTAGTAAAGTAGTAGTAATAGTAAGTGATGTAGTTAACTACATAGTAAACACTACAGTAGGTCCTATGTAATAGACTAGTAGTCTAATAGTAATAATTAAGCTATGAAAAATGCAATCTGTGATTTCCTAACCAAATTGTTTGTTGTGGAATAAACACCACTTGCTAATATGTAAATATGAATGTGAGTATTACAATAAAAATGTTGAATTAAATGCAAGCCATTTAAAATGTTCAGATGATATTTCAGATATACATTATTTTGCCAGTATGGCCGTGACATTGGTATTACATTTCAATCAAAGTGGTATTAAAATGGTCTTAAAAAGTCTTACATTTAACTTTGAGAACCATGGGGGTACCCTGTGAAATATGCAACACTCTGCTGTCTTGTCTGAGTTCCCTTGGCCTTCATGTGGTTCTCACAGCCAGTACAGTGTCTGAGGTGTGTCAACATGTACATGTACACCAAATACAAATGACCGGTTTGTGTTTGCACGCTGTGTCAGGCCCACTGGTTCAGTGAGCACATAGATCACCATCCACCTCATCATCTGAACTAAAGTTGTTGAGCATTTCTAATATTGGTTTTGATTGTGTGCTCCATTGTTTCCACTAATGTGGCCATTAAGCAGGAATGTGCTGATCGCTACTTGGGAAGAGAGCGAGAACACTTAGCACCTGTGGGTACCCACGTTCACCAACGCTAATCTTTGTGATTGAGGGAGTTTCTTGGAACTACAGAATGTTGAAAATAACTATTTAACTATGTTTACAACCGCATCATTGAAATTCTTACAAGGCAAGCATGTGCTCTCTGACAGTTTAGGAAACGTCATGGAAGGACAAAAAGGCATATGCACTATATAACAGTTTCAATACACAACGTTTAATGACATGGCAAATCAGTGTTCTAGTAGCGCAGATTTATTTTTCTATCCGCCGTTTCTGTTTGTATCTGTTTTGAGAAGGTTTCGAGAAGGTTTCTGCTAAGCACGAGAAACTGATTTAAATAAAATCATACTTATGCTGGTCATTACATTTGAATGTCAGGTCTCTTATCTCTCCAGCCAGTCTGGAAACTAAGCGTAAAAGATGATTATAAAGCAGTTAATTCAGCTGTATTTTCATGCTAAAGAAATAAGTGAAACAGAATGTTCAGCTCGAAGGAGGAAAAAGTAAAAAATGACAGTTAGAGATTGGAATGATATGGAGTCTTTAAGTGAGCATTTTACCATAATATGAGCTCCTCCCTTTTTTTTTGACAAACACGCATGCACACACCTCCCTGTATACTATTAGTTAACTCTAATTGTAGCTCTCGTCTTTTCTTAGCAACAGTTGTAATGACGTTCCTGTCTGCATGCAAGTTCCGTCACATTTGTTACTTCAGAGGAAAATAGATGAGAAAGGAGAGCTGTAGACTGTGCTGGCTCCACATTACTCATGAGAAACCGCCATACTCTGGCTAGCTCAGATTAAATGTACCATAGCTCAGCATGAGGAGAATTCCCAATTATGCCCAAAATATCATCACCCATTTAAGGAATTATAACCATATTATTCCTTTCAACCAGACATAAGAGAGCAATAAGCACTTGGAATTGAAGTAATACTTCATGTTTTTTTGTTATTATGCACCAAAACACAGTAATACAAGCTTTTTATTATATCATGTTTACTGTTCAAAACCCAGTGTCAGAAAATATATGGAATAAATACTGTATAATGTAACTAGTGTAAAATGTTATCAATCATCAATCAAGTACATTCAAAGGGCATTGAAACGGTTCAACATTGCCTTTCTGCTTTTGACAGACTAAGAGAATAAGAAGAAAATATTTCTTGCCAAAGATCAAAGATTAGATATGCAGTAGCTTCTATTCCCTGGCCCTGAATTTTCACATGCAGTTACTGCTCATGACCACATGATGTCGCACTTTAGCAAACACATTGCTCTTGTCATTTTGTTGGTGCAGATTTTACAGATAGTAAACTATGAAGACTTTATCACCTTTCTTATTCTACAAAAATAATGGCACATTCATAATAATACATTTAAATTGTGTTGCTCTGACATTAAATTGTTTTTATTTGTTATTTTCTAAATGTAGTCTAACTTGTAATTGATTTAACCGACAGGGTCCACGTGGTCTTTTGGGCCCTAGAGGGTCTCCAGGTACTGCAGGACAACGTGTAAGTACATTGTTTATACCAGTGGTCCTCAAAGTAAGGGTTGGTACCCTTGAGTGGTCTCAAGATGAAAATGTTGATACTGTACATCAATATGTATGGGTTATATAAAATAAATATACACACACCCTGTACATATTTACTGCCTGTGCATGTGGTGGGTTCATAATATATCAACCTCTTCTTTCTGGGGATCATTAGTTGAAAGGTTTCAGACTAGTGGTTCTATGCTACCATGTCTCAGAATCAGCTTAATGAAATATAAATATATGAAACATGCTCTCTGCTGTCTTGTCTAAGTTCCCTTGGCCTTCATGTGGTTCTCATACTGTCCACTTCTTACCCAACAGGGTTTACCTGGACTGGATGGCCAAGCGGGTCCCAAAGGAAACATGGTGAGGATGAGTAATCTAGAGGAAGAGAACATGGCATCTAGAGGAGGTTACACAGGGCATTTGTCATAAAGGGACTTTCTCAGACCTACATAAACATTTAGAGTGATGTTCTGACCTGAGGCGGATCCCAGCTCAGTGCAATTGACAAGAGTCAGGGTTAGATTTCACTTTGTAATTACATATTTACAACAACAGGGGGACTCTAATCTTTGGTTGTTATTTCACATATAAACTATGAGGCCTGGTGTGGGATGACACATGACCTTCACTAATACATAGCTGTAAAATATAAGAGGATAATATTGTATATTTGTACATGGCTTAGCTAGTTAAAACATCAGACAGTTAAGGACAGATGGCTCTTGATGGAGACAAATCATTGGTCAAGACATGTAGACAAGCCTTCAAAAGCCAAAGAACAGGTGGCTGAAACAAAGGCAAATAATGTGAAAATAAATCACTTATACTTCCCCTTTGTGTACTTTCCTTAAAAGTTAATATTGGTAATTGAAGTGGTTTGCTAGCTTAGAGGGCTTGGATGATCCCCTGCAAAGGTCTAATGGTCTCCTAGCATTTAGAGAATATATTTCACAGACGAGCATCCTGTAACAATCACTGTAAAGCATTTGTTTCTGTTTGTTGTAACAGCTGTAGCTCAAACTGCTGCCCAGAGGACTCTTCAAGCCTGCATGTGTATAGCCTGTGACACACTAAATCTCAGCAGGAAAACGAAACAGTCCCCCCACTTCAGTTAGCCTGTGTCCATTAGTCACTCCCAGATGTCTCATCGCCACACAAACAGCGTTGTTTTTACATCTCGGCCAGCCAATCGCTGTGTTTTACCACCGCCTTCTACAGTATCAGACATAAACAGAGGTTTGGAAAATGCCAGCAGATAGACAGCACCGATCCATGAATCAGTATCGAATTTCTTCTCTCTGTTGGGGTCTATTTTTGTTTCAAATACTTGACGATGCTGCATAGAACAAACCAAGCCCATTGTGCTGACCTGGTCCTGGCCTTTTGCTTCGACCTGAAGGGAGTGCTTTTGAATTGAAACGGAGAACCATATAGTTGACCATACTGAGATAAGACTGCTTCCAGTGACATGGACAGTGACCAGCCAGTGTGCACCCTGGCAACTAATCAGTAGCATAGCCAGAAATGTGCGGGTGGGTGGGCGTACATGAAACTAGGTGGGCAATAACAATGAATCTAATCTATTAAAACTATGATGTAGTAGACTAGTTGTGCAAGTAGGTTTCAAGCTTCAATGATTAGTAGGTCTACAATATTATGCCGATAGCCTACCTTAACGACAGCCTCCTCTTTTGTGATTTTAGCACATTGAACATTATTCGTGCAGTTTCGATTGATAGTAGCCTATAGTGACGCACTTGTATCTGTGCACTGTGCTGATCGTAATAACAATGTCAATCAATCCATCCAGCAATGATCAATGCTCACCGTCAGGTTTAGGCTGCAATAATACGTGAATCAAAAACTGCACAGGTAATTGAACCATCTCCTTCCATTCCGAAATTCATAATAAAATCCTACTCCAACTCCATTCCAACGTGCCTCAATAAGAAAACCATAGCCACCTGCATCCTGTTGGTTGAGGCTGTGTATTTAGAGATACTCTAGATTTACTCTAGACTAAATTCACACCTTGGAAGTGAATGGAGTGAATGTGAGGCGAATATTCATTTGGCATGTGTCTGAATATATAGCAGTGTCAGCAATTTCTACAGTATGCCTACTTCCAATTTCTCGTCAAAATTGGTGCTTTCAAACTGGCATCTGCTTGAATGAGTAATATAAGAATATTTAATCCACTTCGTTTGCATTATATCCATGTCCCATGATGGGGAGACTGTCTTAACTTTAGCTATGGTAACTTGAAAATGAAATAACAATTTTTAAAAACGTCCCTTTTTTCATCTTGCTGACAAGCCTAATGACAGTTCTAATATTGTGGCTAGTGGGTGGGGGCATAACATTCATAATATATGTTGATTATTAAATAACTATGGAAATTCATAAAATAGCATATTTGGCGACTGATTACGCATATTTAATATAGGCCTAGTGTTTATTATCTGGTTGGTTAGGTGGGCAGTGGTTCTAACCGGGGCTACGCGGCTGTAGCCTGCTAATGTGACGTGTGCATGGTAAGAGTTCATCTGCTCATAGACGATAGGCATGCATAACCTCTTATCTCTCTCCTGTACCTCTATTCCAAAACAGGGTCCACAAGGAGAGCCAGGACCACCTGGTCAACAGGGTACAGCTGGTCCACATGTAGGTTACCTTCCTATATATCATGCTCTCTTTCGCGTGTTCCCTCTCCATCTCACCTCCGTCCCTGCTCTTCTCTCTCCCCCCTTTCCTTTGACCACATCTGTGTTCTGCTGACCTCAGCTGGTTTCTTTCACCAGCCGTATGTTAATGTAATGCCTCCCGCGTCGTCGCTCTCTTCCTTTTATCCTGTTCTATTTCCGTCCCTCGTTCCTTCATGTCCATATAAGCCTCTCTGGAAATGCTCCTGTGGAACTTGTTCCTGGTTTGACCCTCTTGGGAACTCCGTGACCTCTCCTGTTTTGACTCACGAGGGTCACAACAGGAGAGGTCACGGAGTTCACTGACGCCGGCTCTGCCCAGCCAAATGAAAGCACTAGTTCAACCCTGAGTGTATGTATGAATTTGATGCCACTTGACCCAATTGCTTGGGTCGCTCTAATAGAATATTCTATTTAGTTATTGGCCATAATACTGAACCCTCCTTTGTAGCTGGGGGCAAATTTTTGTTACCAGGTTGCATTTTTATTATTTGCATTGTTCAACTCCTCTATGGGATGGCGCAACCTCAAGTAAAGTATGAATCCCGTCAGTTTCTTCTTCTAACAGGGAGAATATTCCCCAGCAGATTTCAACGACTTGTTCATGTATTTTAAGTAGCAACTCTAACAAACCACATACTCCCGAAGCCTTCGTGTTTCACTAATGGGTTTAGTGGCAGGGAGAGCTGCAGTGATGGCTGACACAATGCAGACTTAAATGTAAGAAAGAGTATAAAACGTGAAACAACAATGAAGCATTAGCTTCAGTGCAGGGTTGTTGAAGAAGGACACCAAGTCAAATATTCTGCTTAATGGAGCAGAATAAAACTAAAAGTTAAAAGCTAAAAGTAATTTGCAGTGGGGCAAAAGGCAGAATCATTGAGTCTCAGCAATAACACAGACTTGAATAAAAACACCCTTTCCTCTCTTGACTCACATGGAAAAGTGGACAGCTCTAGCTAGCCGGCCTGTGTAAAAGATCTGATCTTTTTTGATGCTGTCTTTCCAGGGTCTTGTCGGCCCTCAAGGCCCAATTGGACCACCTGGTGATAAAGTAAGTGTGACCCTGCACCCAGACACACACACACACACACACCTACCCAGCCCACCTCTCCCCTGTAAGTGAACCGTTCAGCCAGGACCATGTAAGTGATTCAGCAGATAGCTGGCTCTACAGTATAAGCCATATGCGCATAAACACTCACAGAATATGATGGAAGACGTTGTTCAGATTAGATATAATATGAGAGAGATATACTATGTGTGGACAGAGGTTTCACTATACTGTAGTACTGACTCTCTCTCTCTCTCTCTCTCTCTCTCTCTCTCTCTCTCTCTCTCTCTCTAGGGACCTCAAGGTACGCAAGGCTTGGCTGGCCTGGCTGGCGCTGACGGTCCCCCTGTGAGTACCACTTCTTCCTGTGACTGTGTGAAAGGCCCAGAAGTAGTAATGCATTCTGATATAGTGAACACTGTCTCTGCTTTGTAGGGCCACCCTGGCAAGGAGGGGCCCCCGGGAGAGAAGGGAGGACTTGTGAGTGACTCCATTGGGCTGTTTTGAGTCTTCATCTTGGATTAAAACATTTATTTGAATTCATTTTTACTTAATGTTTTACATTTTCTGTCTCTTACACTCTTTTCATACAACTGCACTGGTTGTCTTGTGTTCTAGGGTGCTCCAGGCCCAATGGGATCCATCGGCTACCCTGGGCCGCGTGGCGTGAAGGTACTGCCCAACAACTCACAGCAATCCTCCCAGTCTCCCCAGACACCTTCTTGACTCTATCTGACTCTATCTGTGTCTTTACCCAGGGCGCTGAGGGCATCAGAGGCCTTAAAGGTGGAAAGGGAGAAAAGGTAAGCACCCCTGTAGGCTCCGTATGTTTTCTGTTTGGATATTCCCCTGGAGAGCAGACAGATAGCACCTCCTTCACATAAGGCTGCCTCCTCCTTAGTTAAGGCTTTATTTTTAATCTAGCAAATGGAGCAACATTTCAGGATGGCAGTAAACCACACTACTAAATTGTAATGGAGCGTGGTACATTAGGAGGGAATGAAGCTGTTTTAGGGGTATTTCCACTAAAGACTGATCTATTGCCATGGGTTGATGCCACTGAGCGTTTATTCGAAGTTCTCCACACAATCAGGAAGAAAAAAAAGCTCCATAGATTTTACTTATATGTAATAGCCTACTATGTTAAACGGATGAGATGAGATTAAAGTGTAACTGCACCCCAGCTCCGAGCCTGACTCCACACACTACAATTTAGAAAAATTTGTCAAGGAGCTGAGTGAGGGGAGGGGCTTAGAGGGGGACCCCCATTAACTTTAATGTTAACATTTGAATTTGATGATGTATGAGCGCACTAATGTACCGTTGAAAACCAGCCAGGTCCTGTGGTGATATTTAACAGATATGACGTGTAGTTCTCTTTTCAGCACATAAAATGCTGATTTTCATAATATACATTAATATACATATACCAACATTGATGTGTCTCATTACAGATCAATCTATTAATTCGTTTATAGTTTAAAAAAAAACACACATTTTAGGGTGCAGTTACATTTTAAATGTATTTTCACTCATGCACTGTTTAGTTTAAAATTGTTTTATTTATTTATTTTTACTTGAATGAACCTTTGCTGGGAAACCTCCAATTTAATTTTATGGGTCTCTGTGCCAATGACAATAAAATATTATTTTACGTACACAACTTTAGAATATGCTGTGCTGTATATGCTATGAAAATATCACAAGTGTAGAAATTATAGAGATCATGTATGTACATTACCTTATGTAGAGAATGTTGTTCAGTGGTTTACAAACTGCAATTTGATGTTTGACCAGCAGATGTCAGTAGAATGACATATTGTATTTCACGACTGAAGCCTGCATCAGCAGTGCTGTTTTTTTTTTCTCCCCTAAATTAGTTTATATAAAGAAACAAATATATAAATGCATACATGTAAAATAAATAAATATAAAAGTAATTTCATTAAATATATAATTGATGTATTAT
>JAODUE010004678.1:0-10449 GCA_027564755.1 Amblyopsis hoosieri | reverse complement strand
GAGAGTACTGTTACCTAGATACGAACGACGTGATGACGCAGGGTGAGCAAAACAAAAATATATCCACAGGGTGAAGTCAATTCACAGAACAGAAAATGTTTCACGCTAACTCAGATACGATGAGACGTAGAACCCCCCCCCAAAAAAAAGTATTATTGCAGATCTACACAATTCGCGTGGATGACATATATTGAAGTAAAAACGGCGAATTTCGCCGAAAGGTGACAAGTTTGCACCCCTGCTAGTAATCTAGGGGTGACATAAGTTCCACATAAATATTTATTTAGACGCTTGATGGCAAAAGCATGGGTGTGGCAAACCTGCTCCTTCAACCCAATATAAACAATTATGAACAGTTGTGTAACAACACACCACACAACTGTCACAACAATATGATTGGCCAAGTTCATTTGGAAATAATAATAATAATAATAATAATAATATAATCATCATAATCATAGCCAAACACAGGGCTGGAACCACAACACACTTTCTGTTACAACAAGCACTGAATAATCAATTAAGCCAACATGCAGGAAAACAGTAATAATGAAGAGTATGACCAAATACGACTGGCGGCCATTTTGAAAAATGGTTGCCATGGGTGATATATTTTATTTTCTCGATGGCTCAATATGCACATTTTGTTGGAATGCCGTTCTACCAAATTATGATTTTATCACAACATACACAATTGTTTTGACATTCTTAGCTATGCCGCACCACTATAATGAGTATGACAAAATACTTTGAGCAACTTCCTATTTGTGTAACGTTTGTAGGCTCTATTATGTATTTAAAATGCGGTGTGAGAGGGGCTTTCAAAGACCAGAACATAATAGTGAAATGGATATACAGCATAGGTGCCATGCAAAAGAGAGAAGTGAAAATACTAAATAAAAAGAGACAGAATTTGTGGAATGGTAACCCAAGCCTCTCAGCTGTGGTGCTGTATTGTCGTCGTGTTGCACATGAACTTGGACCCGCTACAGAACGAAAATAACCAGGCATCCTCATTCCAAGTCTGTGTGCGTGTTGGTTGCAGTGCTCGTTTTGTAGCTACTGATAAAAGCTAGCGCACCCCTCCCTCCCTGCTGGCTTTGTGCTTCGTATGGCTAATCTATATTGATCTTAAGTTAAGACTGTCATCGTTCTTGATTGAACAACTGTATGCACAATCGAGTATTAATCACCAACAGGAAACGTGAATATGACTCCATTAGACTACTACATCTGAGAAGCTACATAGTTTCACAATCGACCCAAAAGAAAAATCATTGCAAAAACTGACATAACACGTTGTGGGACTATCTAGGGGGAGGGGGTAATTCGTTCCACTAGCCGAACGCACACGCCCGTCACGTTACCCACGAAATCCACGGAATTATGGGAACATTTCCATTGTTTTCCTACCATCTCACATCTGTTATACAACTATAATTGTTATAAGCTGTACTATTGACAACCCTTGCAGACATCTCTGGGGAAATGTTTTGACGCCTCAGTGTGCGTGCAGCCATACTTGCTATGCAATAACAAAACACACTGAAAGTTCATCGTAAACAATACCAAATTCATATAACCAACTACATATTTTAAAATAATTCTATAATATGGCTGTGATATGTGGGATAAAGAATACTGCTGTACAGCCACGTCGAACTTTTCACAACATGCAACGTGTTCGCATGCAGGTTGGAAAATGTAGCATTGACTAGATTTGAGCTAATCGGTGCAATACTATAAGGAGATGGTAAAAAAAGAACGTGTATTAGGTAACAAGTAATTCAAATCGATTAAAAAACTCACCAGCAGTTGTGCAGATAGCCCCTTCCGTCGCTGTTTATCGCTTCAAATCTTTCAAGAGATCAAAGAGGGAACAAAAATCAGCTAAATATTTCAGTACCCTAATCATTTTGAACAAATTTCACACAGTGTTTTCATATTATTACCAGCAAATACAGTTTATTTATTGCCCCGATAGGCGACTGACTGTCAACGTTAATCCAAACCTTTCACTGCGCTTCACCATGAGGTCAAAATGTTATTTACCAATTTATCGCTAGAGACCTGCATCGACAAAGTTCGACCAATCAGGTGTTGTGCAGAAACGGCCACCCCTCCCTTCCCCCAACTTACAGCTGAACATTTAACTTCATAGCATCATGTGCACTGTTGGTGTGTTAATGTGATAACTTGAAATATAATAAGTGTAGGCTACTTATTTCACCTGAATGATCTGCTCCTCTCAATCTTAAATGCATGACATTTTAATGTCATAATATGTTCATCATATAAGTGTAGAAACACACTTCTTCACAAGTTTGAGCGCTAAAGTTGCTCTTATAATTATTTGGCTACCGCACAGTATGGGTTGTACGATAAAAAATGCACATGATGATTGTGGAATCCCACTGTTTACTATCTTACTAGCTGTAAGGCAACATCCACATCCTCAAAGGCACGTTTGCCATGTTAATGTGAACTCACAGCCAAGCTCCTCAGTTGTGTAATATGACATTCAATCCACTGTCATTTGCGTTAATTGAATGTAGGCTAAACGTTCCATTGTCCCGAACGCAGCCAGATAAAACTAGGTTAGCTGCAGTTGTTTCATCAAAAGCAAAGGTATGGCAAGTTGACATGATGTCCCGCAGGAATTTTTTGGCATCAAACATTTAATTTCCTGCATTCAGGTGAATACTTATGCACCTTCATCAAGTTATGGGGCATATAGTCAGAGAAATCGTTAATGACCTCAAGTTTAATGCTTGTGCAATAACCTTGTTCTACCAACCAATCAGACATTCTGACGAGACGGAAAGCAGTCTTGATCCAAGTGATATTCTATTATTTATTTTAAAGATGATCCCATATAGGGCTGCTGCCATACCTTGCCATACCCAATTGACGCCTATGGTTAACTCCTTTGTCAGTGCATACTATGGGGCCATTATTTGTACTAGTTGTATAAATAAGTAAACCACAACCAATGTTGACTGAAATACAGTGCGGTAGCACCTCATAAATGTTTCAGCCATGTGCAATTCACAAAGGTGGCTACATTGTGCATTTGAACCAAGTTCATAGTACAACTTGACCCAACTTGTGTATATATGGCTCTGCGTATTGGCGCGTCTCTCCCGCCCATGTTTTATTCCTATTGGTTGTTATCTTCACGGTGCTATCTGTTAATAGGACGTGGTGGCTATAACGTGGCTTGTCATTGGTCGATTCTCTACCAGATTTTTGTGCAACCAAACCGAAAGCTGACAGTTCCAGCCCCATTGTGCATTGTTGTATAGTTCGGTCGAATATTTTTATACCCTTATTTATACACTTATTATATTTACAGTTGAAATGAATTACTCAAATAGCACATCATTAATTTTGTTATTTTTCCTTAGATAAATAAAAATATGTGAGAAAATGATAACGCGCACTCTTTCATGGGCCATTGTTCCCTTTGCTAATACACGTGCCGTGTGTGGCCTACATGAGACATTGCTGCCATCTTCTGTTGGTTATGTTGTGTCTACCCTTCATGCTATGGTGTGGCGCAATCGCCTTTTTTGTTGCTAAACGTTATGGTCCTGTAAATGAGATGCATTTGTGCATTTCATATCGCATCATAATTACAATAACAACACAACCATTGCTATTGGTATATTCTTTACAAAACGTGCACAGTGAGCTGGCAAGAAATGGTGGTTATGTGTAGAGAACAGACTGTATATGTTCAAGAAACAAGTCTGCACATGGAATGTTACATTAACCATTAGGTTAAAAAAGTTCATTTTTTACTAGAGCTGTACAATTGCATACGTGCAGTGCCAGAATTTGATTGAACACAAGAGGTCACCCTATTCAAATATTACAACCCACAGAAGCACTTTTTTTTCTTTCTCCAGTGTGGGTTTATGATAACAATTCAATGAAGCGAAGTAGGCTTTTAACTATCACCCAGATAGTGTAGGCTAATAAGTCTACAGGTAGCCTAGAGCCCTAAATATCATAAATTACAGCTTTCGTTATAAGATATGTGTATATTTGGTAATCCACAAATGTATGTTTAAACATCTGTTCATAGCAGGAGAAATTAGTTTTATCTTTTGTAGATGCCTGTACATGTTAATTGTTCCCAATGACCAATATTTTATGATTTATTTTTCTGCTGTGACACCTTTATTTGCCTTTGGAGATGAATAAAGTGTAGACCAATGTGTGGCCTCTGTAGAACCTTTGATACGCTGCTCTCTGTACAAAAGTAGGCTACTTTGATCCACAAACCTGACAGAGAAAGTAAATTAAGTCCTGAAAACCTTTAACTCCCTATTTGCCTCTGTTTTTCCTTGAATGCCATCTTGTTCCTTCTCTCTACAAAGGGGTATTATTATTGTGGCAAGAAGAGATTTGAATGTAAAATATCGAACCAAGCAGTCACCTAGATACTGTAAGTCGAAAATAAGAATGTTAGCTATCAAGGCAGACAGAGACAAACAGACAGACAGACAGACAGACAGACAGACAGGACTTCTTCCACCTGACAGACCCATTGTGTGTGTGTGTGTGTGCATGCGTGCGTAACAAAGACAGTACAAAGCAATAAAACCAATGATGAAAAACACTACACTGACAGATATTTTCATTGTCGAATCACACATGAATAACATTAATGTCTCAAATCAAAAACCACAACCATGTCACTAGGGGAAACATCAAGAGAATTAAGGAGGGACAAAATAAAGATACAGAATCATGGTGGAAAGAGGAACAAAAACAGAAAAAAAATGTGTACGTTTAGTAATGGTTCTTTCTACTGTAGATCACTGCAAACAATGAGGTATACACTTTTAAATAAATGCCCATATAATGTCACTAGTCACTGAACATGTCATATTATGTCAGCAAAGATATGTTTGTATTCATCTTAAAATTAGCTTGGTTGCACTTCTGATAGAAATACAACTTTGAGAAAGTAGCCTATTCTGTGTTCTCATTAGTTGGAAAATAGCTGTGCTTTTTGCTTTGAAAGAGGAATGCTAATGATGTTAGTAACATATTCTAAGTACCTGAAGTGGTAAAATATTCAGTTTTACAACAGAATATCCACAGTGAGCCTAAAATTCAAAATCCCATATTTCAAACAAACACATAGGGCAATACAATTAAATGTTCTTAAATGGTTTAAATAGAATGTTTGAGAAATTGTGAACTATGAAGATAATACATGTGCATTGATGTAATACTAAAACTAAACTGAACAATTAAAACAAAAGGAGTCTAAACATTAGGAAGGAAGAAACACATTTCAGGTCGAATGACTTGGCATGGTAACTATAAGGCACCATATAGTTTAAATTAGATGTTGTCTTTTGCACATTGTTCATGGCAATGCATGTTCCACAAACCATGCAAGTACCAAAACAATGTTAATAAAAAGATTCTATTAAAAAACATAAAGAAACTACTCATGTCTATATACTGTATATCCCAACAAAGTGACAGAGACATGTAATCTCACCTGGCTATTGCATGTAAACCATTATGATAAGATGACACAATTAGCTATTACAGAACCATTAAAGATGTCAGAGCAGATTTATGGAGTTTCAAAAAAGGCTGCATCTACAGCTGTGGGCATTAATGGCCAAACAGAAGTGAGAAGAACTACTGTTTTTTCTTTCTGTTAAAACACATACATGGAAACAGTAAAATCATTATAACAACTGTACAATCGCTAACAATCAATGGATGTAATGTGATGTAAATAGAGCTCAGTTTTTGACCACATGACTGAATTTAAGGTCCAGTGGAAAAGGAGAGGTCACAGCGAGATCTGACAGTGCTACACTCTCAGTTCTAAATACAACTTCCGTTTATCTGATGAAAAGGAATTCAAGTTGGAGTCCAACAGTGTGTAGAAGGCATTCTCTTTTTCAAGATGGAATTTTCTAGTTGGGAATGGATAAATATAAGAATGTAGTTGGTTTGCAATGAAAATGAACTGCCTTTACATGTTAGGAACAAAACAACATTGCTCCTTACATATACAGAAAACAGATTTGGGTTCAAAATGTATACACACAAAAAAAATGTCAGTTAGAGTGTTAGGCCCATCCAAAGAGCAAGGAATGTTTCTTGGGAACCTCATGTGGTCCTTTAAGTTGTCCCCAGAATTACGTAATGAACTATGTGTCCAAATGTTCAATTCTAAAATGTCACACCTCAAGTATCAGAATTGGCCATGGATGTGATAATGTCCAGCAAACTGTCAAGTCCAAAGAGATAGCCATCTTCCCTGTTCCCCTCTACCCACGGAGCTCTGTGGTTTAGTTCGTCCCCGTCAGAAAGAGGCATGGTTTTCCCAAAGTCAATCATCCAGACTTTAGCCTGCCCCTTATTATCATGGACAAACAACAAGGAACTGCCAATCACCTGGAGACAGACAGAAAAAAAAGATTATGTTTTGTGTGTGTGTGGCCTTCATTAGGACATGATCTCACTTCCTGTTTTGATACACACACTTCCTATGCAGTTTGACAAGGAGGTTTAGTGTGTGTGGTCATTGCAAGTGTGGTCATTCATTTTCATTGTTCTGCATCTTCCGTTCTATGTAAGTATGTTCAAATGCGTACTCTACTGTATGCATGCATTGTTGCTTGTAATTTCAAATGTAAATAAAAAAATGTCTTCGTTTCATCAATTGCATAATCAGAGGCACTCAAAATTATGATATTATAATTACACTTGGCTATAGTTTCACGGTAACAGATGAATGTACAGCCCAAAAGCAACCATCATCATTTGCATTGAGGGCTTAATGGCTGAAATGCATATGTTTTTAATTGTTACCATGACTGTATAACCAAGTGTAAGGCTTTTAAAATATAGCACCGTCTTGAGCACCTTAGATTTTTTAAATAACAAATATTCAAGAAACCCCAAACTGAAGAGCACCAGATGGTCACTTTTGTACATCTAAGCAGAGGTGTGTTCAGAATTGGCAAACAGTGGCGAAGGTTCGTGACGAACATGTTTGCTTTGAACTTGAATTTTGAACGATTTGTGTAAACATGCCTAAAACATTAGATTTAAACCGTCACCCTTTGTCCAGCTTCAACGTGTGTTTGCCGAGAACATCCTCTTTCTGTGGTCCCTTCCCAAGGTTTCTTCCCTTTTTTTTTTCCCCATGTTTTTTTTATGGAAGTTTTTCCTTGCTCGGGGGGAGGAGCAGATTAAGTGGGTGTTGTTTGTTTCCATGTGAAATGTAGGTTGTAAAGCCCTTTGAGACTGCAATGTGATTAAGGGCTATATAAAATCTAATTGACTTGACTCAAACCACCTCCTCAAACCGTTTGCTTTTGTTCGCAAACGTTTGCAGCGAACACAATGCAAATGCAAAACCGTTTAAATATGTTCGCAAACGTTCGCCAATTCTGGATTCTACGCTAACTGTTTTTATTTGGATTAATAGCATCGTCATCATGACAGCATCGTCTTGACAAATGTTTGTCTGCTTACCAGACAAAATGCTGCAGGGTCAACGCTGATATACAGAGATTAGGAAGACCATATTGAGCTCAATTGAAATAAATGCTGACAGCTTTTACACATGTGACATAAAGGTATAGTCAACTATTGCAAGCTAATTGTAAGTTGAGCTCCATTGAAATAAATGTTGACCGCTTTTGCATGTGACTTTAAAGGTGTAGTCGACTATTGCAAGCTAATTGTAAATTGAGCTCCATTGAAATAATTGCTGACAGCTTTTGCACATGTGCAAAAGCTATAGTCAGCTATTGCAAACTAATTGTAAGCGAATACACTTTTTGTCTCTCCTCGCATTTTGCTGGCTTACCGTTCTCTGTGCATGTTAAAAAAAGAATCAGGTGTGGCTCCGTAAATAGGAACATAAACAAAGTGTCGAACATCGCTCGCAACAACAATGCCCTTGGCTTCGGGGAGGTGCTCCCTCAGAAGCTCCGCCCCACACATTGGAAATGCACTGCGAAGGCTAGGATATTGTTGTTGTGTGCGGTCTGCACCACTTTGTGTTCCTATTTATGGAGCCAGGGCCGTGAAGAAGTACCTGCTTACTTTTTTCACAGAGAACGGCAAGCTATCGGACCGTGTCGAGATATCTGGTGAATTTGACAAAAAGTTAAGCTTACAATCGCTTACTATACCTTTTAAGAGCTATATAAACCTGACGTATGACCCTATGAACTGTCCATTCATAAAACTGCAAACTATAATTAATGCTCTGATATGCAATTCACACAGCAATAAACAAACCTAGATGTGTTTATTTATTTATTTGTATATATTTATTTTACTTTTACCTCGTGGGTTTTGAAGAAGGCGGATACCTCCAACGTGTCTCTAATGTCCTTCAGCCTGCTGAGATAGCAGTTCTGGAAAACACAACACACAATGATCAAATACTGTGTGTGTGTGTGTGTGCGTGCGTGCGTATGTGTAAAGAGACCTAGGGAGTACCCAAGGACTTCCCTTTAATGGTCCCGGATGTTTGAGGTCACTGTGTGTGTGTGTGTGTGTGCGCGCGCGTGCGCGTGCGTGTGCTGAAAAGAGAGCTGGACAGCTCTATTTCTAGATTCCATTCCTCTTGTATCTGAGCTATTCAAAAGGTCATGGCTACGGATGTGCAAATATTTATACACACGCATACACGCGCGCGCACGCAAACATAAAACCACCAACACATGCGCATGCACTGTATGCACACGCATGCACGCTCACACACACGCAAGCACGCACACGCAAGCACGCACACACGCACACATGCACACATGCGCGCCCACAGTATGCACACACAAACACAGACTCTCACCAGGATGTCATTATTTCCTTTAACAAAGTCGTGGAAGGCCTCTGTAACTTGCACTTTAGTTTTGGTCTTCTTAAAATCCCGGTTGACTGTTCCGTCTTCCTTCTAGGAGAGGAGAGGAGAGGAGAGGAGACAAATATTAATTGTGTGTGTGTGTGTGTGTGTGAGTGTGTGTGTGTGTGTGTGTATGTGGCAGAGGGTCAGTTCAGTTCAGTGTGTCATCATAGTAATTAAGCAATTAAAGGTTCAGTCAGCTATTGCAAGCTAAATGTAAGCTAGTACATTTTCTGTCAAATTCAACAAATATCTCCTCGCATTTCGCTAGCTTACCGTTCTCTGTGGGTGTTGAAAAAAATAATCTGATACTTCTACACAGCCCTGGCTCCGTAAATAGGAACATAAACAAAGTGGCTAACGCCGCTCGTGTCAACAAAGCCGTAGCAGTGCACTTTGCTTCACAATGCATTTCTATGTGTGAGGCGCTGCCGTGGAGGACCGCGGAGCGATACCGTTTTGATTTGAGTTAGCAAGAATGACTAACCCTGCGTTTAAGTAATAAAGTAATAGCAATAATCAGAAGTAACCATAGAAGCAGTAGAATTAGTAGTTGCTAATAGCACCACTTCTAGCAGTAGTAACAGTAACTGTAACAAGAATCCTACAATATCATTATTGTAGTGGTAGATTCATTTGCTGGTAATTAGTAGTCAATAAATGCACCAATTTACATTTAAAAAATAATTGATATACTTATACTTATATACATTTTAGTATTTAGAGGCTCCGTTGCTGTGAAAAAACGGTCCATTGGAGTGAACGGAGATGGTGCGACTCTCTCTAGCATTGATAGCAACCAATGCTAGTGCTGAAGATTGTCTGCTTCTAAGAGTGTGTGCTGGTTACTAGGCATTATGGACCGATTTAGAGATTGATTTCTCTACATTTATGGTTCAGGTCTGGAAAATGTTAGTAATGTTTCACACCTATGGCATAAATATAACAGATACACACCAATCATTCTCTCTGTTTTATCAAATGCACACACGCACACACACACGCCCACAAACTCACGCACGCACACACGCACACACACACACACGCCCACAAACTCACGCACACACGCACACACGCACACACACACACACACACACGCACACTCTTCTATTTCTGAGGGTAACCCTCATTGTCATGACGACAGACTCTTGGAAGGGCCTTATTGGCCTTATATGGTACTGACCTATGGCAATAGAAATAGAAAAGAGAAAGCCAAGAAGATAGATTTTGTGTGTGTGTGTGTGTGTGTGTGTGTGTGTGTGTGTGTGTGTATTTGTGTGTGTGTGTGTGTGTGTGCGCGCGCATGAAAGTGCACACTGTCGGCACCAGATGCTAAGGCCAATAGACCTGCCATGTACAGGCTTCACGTACAACAAAGAAACACATGCACACACATGCACACGCACTAGGGTTGCACGATATTGACAAAATGTGATATTGCACTGCCGGTCATGAAAACTATATAGAAACTGAGCCGGAAGGCAAAGCTCTCGATCTACCGGGCAATTTTTGTTCCTACCCTCACCTATGGTCATGAAGGGTGG
>JAODUE010004677.1:2705-24894 GCA_027564755.1 Amblyopsis hoosieri | reverse complement strand
CTCTACCTTTAAAGGGATGCTCACAGATTAATGTACAGTGTATTAGCTTATTATTGCTGACTCTACCTTTAAAGGGACGCTCACAGATAAATGTACAGTGTATTAGCTTACTATTGCTGACTCTACCTTTAAAGGGATGCTCACAGATTAATGTACAGTGTATTAGCTTATTATTGCTGACTCTACCTTTAAAGGGATGCTCACAGATAAATGTACAGTGTATTATCTTATTATTGCTGACTCTACCTTTAAAGGGATGCTCACAGATTAATGTACAGTGTATTAGCTTACTATTGCCGAGTTCCCGTGATATTCGCAAGCCTCGTAAACTCCACGTATCGATGCAAATATTTTTTTGCAGATACACAATCTGTATTTGTCCTTTTAATGTTGTGCTGAATTGTGATTATTTAAAATAAACATGGTATTTTCTTCTATTCCCAGACACACAACACGTCTAGTTGTTATGTCCGGGCTCATTTCAGTTGTTCCAGACTCATGTCATAACATTCCGCGTTCATAACCATCCAACTAATCTGAAACAGCAAACGAGAACGTATGAAATGTTCAGTCCTTGGCTGAAGGCCACAACATAATTCAGGAGCCTCTCACAAAGGCCGTAAAGACCATCCTGAATCGCACAGGTTAGGTCTGAGGGGGATATAAACGCCCACTTCCCCCCACGCCTTCCCTTCGGCCACACCAAGGTGTCAATGTGTCAGCTCGTGTGCCAGGCTACCTTGAGGTTTCCACAGCTACCCACACAGGTTTGAGCAGTGCCTCGCTGCCTTTTGAAGCCCGTCCTCTGCGATCGGGATCTCCAGAGAAGCTTAGCGCTAATTTGGGCTCCGTCTGGCACTGCCAAAACGGCTTCTCACTCCCCTGCCTGCTTGCCAAGTGTGTCCTGAATCATAACAGGGGGAAGTGAAGCTCGCTCTCCTTCGCTCTCTAACACTCCATGTCATGCCTAAGCTTTATTCCTCCATATCCATAAACATAATGTGTGGTTGCGTGGGGATGACTACTTTTGCAGGATAGACATATTATACATTTGCTTTTGCTTTATGCAACACAGAGTTATATTCGTGAACTAATGAGGCGGTGTACTAATTTATACACCAGTGCTGCTGCACCTCAAATATGTTTGACTTAAGCGGCTTCACCAGCCTTTTTCTAACCTGACATGCCAGAGGAAAGTCCATCTGGTACATTGAAACTGTTTGTGAATGGCTGTTCAAAAACATTATTGGCAGTTGATTGGATGAATCATCTGGTCATTTTCGCTGTCGGCACCACGGTCGGCACACCTACACCACGCCCGTAAAGATATAAACACGACGCTGATTGGAAAACCACGCCTGTATAGCTATTAACACGACGCTGATTAGAAAGTTCAGTTTCTACTCTGACACATTCAAAGTGATTCCAAGGCTTTCCAGACAGATTTTCCAGATTTTGCCATTCTCACGGCAAAATTAAACTGAAGCAGTGTGACTGAAAAAGACTAGCCTCGCGAGACCATCCTGATCTCGCGAGGCTAGTCTTTTTCAGTCACACTGCGTATTACGCTTCTGTTTCTAGAAGAACATGGTTTACAATCGACGTACACTTGGAAGTATAGCAACGTGTTTTTAACGTCTCTTTTTAGGGATACATCTGGAGAAGCTTGCAATTTAGGGTTTATTTAATTTGTGTAGTGTTTGTCAAATTGTTCATTGTGTATTATTGCACTAACAGGCATGTAAAAAGCTTCTTGTTTCCTTGTAGAACTAAATTAAACAAAGTAGTAGTTTTGTGTATCTGTTAAACGTAAAGGTGATCTATACATTGTTGTTTGAGATGCTGGTGGTTTCCAACCTCCTTTGATTCACATAATGTATACATTTTTTAAAAATCACATGCAATACCGAGGCCAATCTAAATATAATAGCATATTAAAGGCAGAGAAACATTTAAGCAGTAGGCACATTTTTACATAATAGAATCCCACTCAAACTCAGAGTTCCTACTTGTGAACTGAGGGCACATTCAGCTACCCAGACTTCCTGATTTGACGGAAATCGGACATTTTAACTTGGAAATATTCGACCTCTGAGTTGTCTGGAATCGCAGCATAACTGACAGTATCGGCTAGTATTGCAGAGCCAGCCGTTACTATGTAAAGTCTTGGTTAACTGTGTCAAGATCTGTTTACTTGACACGAGAGGTATTTTGATTGACATGCACAATGACCAAGTCAGACGTTAAACGTACAATTAAGAATCCACTGAGAAACATATTATAACAGAGTTGAAATGTGACATAGTGCTAAAGGACGGAAGAGGCTGAAAATTGGTATCGGCTATCTAGCAAATAAGACAACAGCATATCTCACCTGGTAGCCAATAAGACAACAGCATATCTCACATGGTAGCCAATAAGACAACAGCATATCTCACCTGGTAGCCAATAAGACAACAGCATATCTCACCTGGTAGCAATAAGACAACAACATATCTCACCTGGTAGCCAATAAAACAACAACATAGCTCACCTGGAACAGACACCTCGGGGTCCCCAAAAGCCTCCACTGGTCTCTCTGGTGTCGGGAGTGGGAGCAGAACGGGAACGGCCACAGGCTCTCGGTAGATGATGATTGGCTTGTGTACAGGTGGCTTGGGCAGGACAGTGTAGCCAATACCACCAGGACAGATCTCTTTAAACTTGGCTGAACAATAAAGGGAAATTATATTTAAATAAATACATTAAAAAAATAAGAAAAATACATATAAAATACTATGAAACAAAAAAAGAATATAAAACACAAAACATTATTTAAAATACACAATATGATAGACTAAAAATCCCAATTCAGAGTTTTAGTACCGGTTGTAGTATTAAGATTTTTAAGGAACATGGTACATTTTGACAATAGGAATGGAGAATTTTCTTTGGTTAGACACCCACCTACAACAACATTTTGGGAGCATTTACTTAAAGGGTCTTGATGCTGCATACATAAAAATGCAATTACACAAAATGAAAACAACTAATGGAAGTATTGAAATAAAAATAATGATTGCAACATAACATTCGATTAGCACCCTGGGAACTTTCATATTTCATATTTCTTTCAAGGAAATACTATTGTAGTGCATTTGATAAAAATCACCACCTTAATACACTGTATATTAATAGAATATAAATGCACTATTCCATTTTGTATGTCCTTGATTTCTCAGCCAATTAAGCCCCTACACAATGTACTGTATATTGTTTGCTTTTACTATCATCTCAGAGCCCAAAGGTACAAAATCCATTCTCTGAAAGGGTCTCAGAAGGAGTCCAAACTCCTCCACAGCGACTATACTGTAACACGGTTGGTCTCAGAAAGGAAATGCCATCTCCACAGGACCCCAGGCTGGTCGTGTTAATCAAGTCGACCTTTTCCTTTACAGCCAGTTCTCTCTTGACACCCTCCATTCATTTTGCGCCACTCTACTGTATATTCTACTGGGCAGAAAACTCTAGGACTGGCAACCGGGAGAATCTGGCAACAACGCAAATCGAACAAAAGCAGTGGAGTGGTGCTGATTGAAATTGGGCCAAGGGTGTCAGGGTCAGGGAACATTGCGTTAACGTTCAGTTGTGGCCCCTAGACAAAAATGAGAAAAATGGGAAGGCAGGTCCTCCATTGAGACATTTAAATCATCTTAAAACATATTTTTGATCTTTGGCATTCCAGTCAGTTTAGGGACATGTGTGTGTTACTTTGTAATTTGTTTCTACCTATAGTTTGTTTCACTTGATTTTTATTGCGTTTGGTCTTTGGTCACCATTGGTTGTAATTAAACTGACTTGAACGTCAACAGACGTGATTTAAGCTTGTTCCGGGCATTAATTCCTTCTGCGTAACAGAAAGGCGTGGTTTCCTTCAAAATGCACAGGTATGTTCCTCACAGCAAACAGAGAGCTGTCTGCGCTGCTCACAGCCGCCATCTCCAGAAATTACCAGATATTATGCAGTCGAAATTCCCACATTTTGGAAATTTGCATGGGTCAGCACAGCCGGAGTGCAATGGCTGAGCCTCACTATGGGTGAACCACCTTCTTGATCATGGTATCTCCCCTGCCAGGTAAGTATGAGTTTTACACTCCAAGGTCCAGTGAGAAAAAATTAAGCATTGCTATACACCTTATTCCTGATCAGGGATATTACCCATGATTCATAGTGCACCAATAACGGGTCCGGGTCTTTGTTTCCCTGTGCTTTCTGAGCATTGACCGGAAGTGGAAAAACTGGAGTAGTTGTTACGGCGGAGCACATTGGTCGCTTTGGAATGTGATGGATACACAAACATGTAAAACAAGTTCTTACACTAGGAAAGAAAACTTACCACCAAACAGCATGTTTGTATTATCCCTCTAGAATATAGTAATAGTAGCAATATAAGTACGTGTAAAAGCAGAACGCATGCAGACGGAATAAGGAAGGAATAAGAAACACCAGGAAGATTCTATCATCGTACAGTGAGATTCTATAGATATTTCAGATGCTCTAGATCTAGATGTTGCGTAATAAAAAGGTTACCTGTGCCCGGGTTTGATGTTGGGGGGTGCGTGACATTGGGGGTGTGAGATGTTGGAGGGGGAGAGGTTTACCTGTGCCCAGGGAGGGGCACTTGTCACAGCGGGACCCCCAGGCCTTGCCCACGCTGCAGCAGCACAGCTGCTTGCTCAGCTGAGCCGACACCGGGTGCAGACACTGCCTCCCCGAGCCAACCAATCGGAAGCAGGCGCCCTTCTCCTCGTGGGCGACGACGACTGTGGCGGCTGGGGGAAAGCGGGCGAGGAGGAAGAGGTGACAGGGGAAAGAGAGGAAGGAGCATAAGGAGGTCCCCCCTTCACCAAAGCGAAAACCAAACGCACCCATCAGCTAGCCGCGTGAGACCGTCCTGATCTCGTGAGCTACGTTTCAACGCCGCGAGAATCAGTCTAGAAGCCCTCAGTTCAAGAGTTACGCAAATGCATTTTAATCAAATGTCCTGATGTATGACTGGATTTCCTACCTTTACAGTATCTCACCCAATCAGAGTGTTTCAAATCGGCTAAAAATATGACGTGTACTGATGTCATAACTCCAGGCAAAACTTAAATCGACTATTGACTTTTGCATTGAGGGGTTCCACTCTGATTCTATCAGGTAAATTAATTTGGAGCTTGTGAGGTCAGGATGATCTTGCAAGGCTAGCTAAGAAATGTCCCAATACAATTCATGAAACATCCTGTACGAAACCTGTCACTGACGGAAGAAAACTCCCATCCACCGCTGATCAAACATTTGACAATTTGTTGTGATACGAGGTAGAGAAACCAGGACCAGAACAAAAACTACAAACATAACGCCTGTTCGGAGAACATTTTGTTAAATTACCTTTGGTTCTTCTTATAACACTTTAGTATGGTGTGGCATGTAGTATGTCCCTATATGCAAAACTCCCATAATTCTTTGCATCTTGTCATCTCCAGTGCGCTCAACAGATCAACAGCAGGTGATATTTCTGAGTTTCACATTCAAATATTTTTTTAGCACAGCTTATAAAGTGGTTACACTGTACACAAACACCACATTTCTGGTGATAACTCTGTGGTTTAATGCTGTTCAAAATTTGTCTAGGGCTTTATATTAGCAGACAACTACTGTATGCGGGTATTCAGTGCATACTATAACATACACGTCAAAGGTCAAAACTATGAATAATGCCAACCATGAACGAAACCAGGTGATTTCTGAGAAGAGGTATAGATGACATCACTAAACGCAGGAGTTTATACTTTTCTGGACTTGGGTTTTCCACCTCTGGTTTCAAGCAACAAAAATTGTCACACAAAACATAAAACATACGTGGACAGAAGACCAAGGAATGAATAACAAATATTCGTATGCAGTTCCATCCATCCATCCGCTTATCCGTAGTCAGGTTGCAGGGGCAGCAGCTCCAGCAGGGGACCCCAAACTTCTCTTTCCTGAGCGACATTATCCAGCTCTGACTGGGGAATCCCGAGGCCAATGTGGAGATATAATATCTCCACCTAGTCCTGGGTCTTCCCCGAGGCCTCTTCCCAGCTGGACGTGCCTGGAACACCTCCCTAGGGAGGCGCTAAGGGGGCATCCTTACCAGGTGCCAATACCACCTCAACTGGCATTGGCAATCCTTCACTTGGGGTAAGGACTCATTCCCTACCTGGAGTAGGGACTCCATCAGTTTCCTACTGAGAACCATGGACTCAGATTTAGCAGTGCTAATCCTCATCCCAGCCGCTTCACACTCGGCTGCGAACCGATCCGGTGAGTGCTGGAGGTCATAGACCGTTGATGCCATCAGGACCACATCATCTGCAAAAAGCAGAGATGACATCCCCTGGTCACCGAACCGCAAACCCTCTCCACCACGACTACGCCTCGATATCCTGACCATGAATATCACAAACAGGATTGGTGACAAAGCGCAGCCCTGGCGGAGACCAACCCCCACCTGAAACAAGTCCGACTTACTGCCGAGAATCCGTACACAGCTCTCGCTTTGGGCATACAGGGATTGGATTGCTCTTAAAAGGGACTTCCTCACCCCAAACTACTGCAGCACCTCCCACATTATCTCCCGGGGGACCCGGTCATACGCCTTCTCCAGATCTGCAAAACACATGTAGACCGGAAGGGCATACTTCCAGGCCCCCTCCAGGATCCTTGCAAGAGTAAAGAGCTGGTCCGTTGTTCCACGACCAGGACGGAATCCGCATTGTTTTTCTTCAATCTGAGATTCGACAATCGTCTGAACCCCCCTCTCCAGCACCTTGGAGTAGACTTTAACAGCGAGGCTGAGTAGTGTGATACTCCTGTAGTTGGCACACACCCTCTGGTCCCCTTTTTAAAGAGGGGAACCACCACCCCAGTCTGCCACTCCTTTTGCACTGTCCTTGACTTCCACGCGATGTTAAAGAGGCGTGTCATCCAAGACATCCCCTCCACATCCAAAGCTTTTAGCATTTATGAACGGATCTCATCAATCCTCGGGGCTTTGCCACTATGTAGTTGTTTGATGGATGGATGGATGGATGGGATGCAGTTGCGCAGTTGCAGAGTATCATGCCTCAGGCACTAGCGAAATGCCAAATAGCATGATGGCATGCAGTAGTCAGTTTACACTTCTAGTGTGTGCTGAACTAGCCTGGCTCCACCCGATTATTGCTCTCAGCTCAATTTTGTTTAGCTGGGATTATAGTCTGGAAACCTTGTCCGCATTACAACCATAATGCTGGCATAGGAGGAATCGACTGCCCACACTTCCCAATGGAGCGTTGCCAGACCTTATTCACAAAGTAAATTTTTCATCTGGTTACACCAGACTAGTTCTGAGCATCCACAAAACTAAACACAGACAGAAAATGTATGTTAACTATGTCAACTACTAACATTTAACCAAGACAAAAATTATTTATAAGACATTCATTCTTATTTCAGTATGAATATTTCAAATGATAAGCTAAAGTACTGACTACCTCATGACACCATCCTGAATTTAAAGACCTGCATTATTTATTCAGTTATATTCAGTCTACCGAACATTCAAAGCTGTTTGGGACCCAGTATGAGAACTACTGGCCAATCTCACCAGCAGCAAGAAGCCTGTGACTTCATTTCTTTTTGGACTCAGGCCAAAGTCCCCCAGCTCCAAAATTGTTTGACACAGCTCACAGTGTCAGCGAAAACACCTCCACGGCGTGAGATTAGCTGGAGTCTTTGTACTTTGTGCGATCAGCCTCTAAAGGCATATAGGATTATATACAATGACTGTTTTTTTCTTTTCTTCTTTCCATCTCAGTTATGCCCTGCGTTATTAAATGACACTGTTTTGTAGCTTGTTCTTAGACACCGGTGGATTTAGTTTCCATATCAAAAACATAACCACACATGGAATCTTATTTGAGGTTTAACTGATTTATTATTAAATTGGTAAGGCAGACGCAATGCACCTTTATTAAAGAATAAATAATTTGAGCTTTTATTAGATCGAGATAAAACATGCACAAAAATATACACATTTAATTTCTGGTCCTTTAACATATTAAAAAGCATCTGCTCTCGAGACGCATGTTATTGTACATTTCAGTAGTCCAATAGCTTGCTGATGAAAGGCTAGCAGCTCCACAACAATCCTCATTGAAATGCAAATCATTTATCATGGCATTTATCCCGAAACCACTCGTGTTAACTCCCAAACCTCCCTTCCTCAACACGAGCTTGACAGGTCTCCTTTGAGCAACAGGTGATAGCATGATGAACAGCTGTTAGTTATATGGGAGATACACTACATGCATGGGGACACCCCCTCTAATGAATGGCTTTGGATACTTCAGCCACATCAATCACTAACAGGTGCAGAGTAGCAGCCATGCAATCCCCTGAGAGAACTGTGCAGTAGAGTAAGGCAGCTGCCGGGGCCCCCCGGAGGCTCGCGAGACACAGTGGAGGGGGTCATGAGATGATTTTTGGAAATTAAATAACATTTAAAAATGATTATAAATATATATATTTGTTTGCCATAATTGTTAGTAGTAGTGCAGTTTATACATCACTGATGTATTCTGCTCCTAGCCTATGCAGTATTACTATACTATCAAATAATATTAGAGCTGTTATGCTTCTACCACCGCTGGGGTCAGTGGGGGTCACAAGTTGAAAGGTTTGGGAACCCCTGGAATAGGGCATAGTAAGCAAGTGGCTTTCAAAGGATGCCACCTTTGCAACCTATCACTGTATGACATTTGTCCCTTGGGGGACTGCAAGTTCTGTTACTGTGAAGTCGAAGGTCTAGGGCAGTGGTCCCCAATCATGGTCCTAGAGGGCCGCAGCCCTGCATGTTTCTGTGTCTCCCTGCTCCAACAAAGCTGATTCAACTGAATAATATAATGACCAATGCATTTCAATAAGGTGTGTTGGAGCATGGAGACGTCTAAAACATGCAGGACTGCGGCCCTCCAGGACCAGGATTGTGGACCACTGGTCTAGGGCATTAGCAGCTCCACCACAAAGTGGTAGACTACACAAGCTTCAACCAAAAATCTGTTGCATGTAAAATGCGTTTTTAGCGTCGAGAGCACCCACAACCTCATTTTCACAGCGCTTCCAAAGCGCTCTGAAACGCTTATTGTTGCTAGGTCACAAAAAAACATTTTCCGCATTACTTTGTTGTGAACGTCAGCAGTGGTTGAGATTATATCGTTGGTTAAATGTACGTACCACTGGCTTTGAAATTAAACAATAATTACTTTTTTTTTTTTTTTACCTACCATGCATGTTCCTAATTCTAATAAAGACAGGCATTAATATCCCTGTGTTCAGATTAAGAAAACTAAAACTCTCAGCGGGGGCAGCAGAAGATTGCAAGGCTCTCTAAGATGTTCAACGTGTGGATTTTTCATGCTCCTCCTTGGTAATTAAGACCTTGCGGTACTATTTGTGCGTTTGCATGATACGTCCTCTTACAGTAAATAGATCTATGGTACGTCAGGAGGAAATCATTGTGATTTAAAACATGTTTTCCCATGTCTCTAGAAGTGAAGTGATGGGAAGAATCATGTTGCGCACTGGAGGATGATTGAAGGAATAGTCTGAATTTCATAAACAGGCGTGCAAATGTAACATTCGTATCAGTATACATGCATGACTTTCCCTTGAACAAGTCTTCCAATATTGGGTTAGAGAGAGGGTGCACACAGAGAGAGAGAGAGAGAGAGAGAGGGGCAGAGAGGAAGCTAGATAGACAGTAGAGAGATAGAGACAAAGATGGAGAGACAGAGAAAGTGAGAAAGATGGATTAGAGAGACAGAGGATTTCCATATACAGGTTCCCAGTGTGTGGTCAGGCATGTGGCCAGGCTTGAGACAGAGCGAGAGACACAGGGAGACAGAGAGAGAGAGAGAGAGAGAGACAGAGGACTTACGTATGCAGGTTCCCAGTGTGTGGTCAGGCATGTGGCCAGGCTTGAGACAGAGCGAGAGACACAGGGAGACAGAGAGAGAGAGAGAGAGAGAGACAGAGGACTTACGTATGCAGGTTCCCAGTGTGTGGTCAGGCATGTAGCCAGGCTTGCACATGCACCTGTAGCTGCCCAGTGTGTTCACACAGTCTCCGTTGGGACACACCCCCTGCAGGTGGCACTCATTGACGTCTGTCAATCAACACAGAAATGGGCGGGTTACAATAAAGGCCATGACATGTGAAAACAATTGAGTATCCAGATGTGCGCGTTATAATGCCACATATAATGTCAATTGTGCCTGCAAAGGCTCATGATTGCACACCACATTGTACATTTAGTTTGTGTTAAATTTCCTTGCTAACACAAACAGTACTATAAGGGTCTCAACTATGTTGTGACATTATCCTAATTGTAGCTGAAAAGGTGCTGATATCAGAGACATAAAACACTTGATGATACCTTTTCCAGAAATGCTTCTACAAACCAAAATATCAAAGTAGTGAAAACGTCCAAAGACCGATATAGGGTTCAGAGGGTTATTGGTGTTCAATGGGTACATTTTAAGGTTCGTAGCATTTTTGTCTTCAAGGTCAAGGTCATTTCGTGTTTGTGTGTGACTATGTGCGTCCCTCCCTCATCGGCCACATGGCGAAAGGCAGAAGTGACACTTCCTCTAGCGAAGACAGGACAAAGAGATGGAGCATGCAGGCCAGCCATGTTGTTTATGGGAATTATGCTGAGTTCACACGGAACAGGGAACATGTTATAACATGTTAGTGGAAGAAAGCAAGATGGCTAGTTATCTTTTGGTGCAACAACATTAGAATACTACAGATACTCAAGTAATTCCATGAAATATTTGCCGCGAAATACTTTAATAGAACACATTTTATTATTCTTTTGTGAATATAGTGATATCACCATACGGTGGCAACATATCATCATGCGCGTTTCATTTTTGGCGTCTTTTCAGACCGTTTTGCCGTTTACCGTGTTACATGTGAATGCAGCATGACACTGTAAAAGCAGCCCCACACACACACACATTCCTCATGTGAATGATGGCTTTCCAAACCCCGCCCGCCTCATGGAACAGATTATCCAATTCACCTGCATGTCAGCAGGGGCAACCAGCCCTTACAGACATGACTGGCGGTCGGCCCTTCCCATTTAATTAAAGCAAAAACAACTTTCCTGGGCTTTCCTCTGGCCACGCCCCTTCCAGCTGTCAATCTGCAAATGCAACCGAATGTGTGACACCGAAAGGAGAAGCTTGTTTCAACCTGCGAGGCGAGCCACCTCTTCCTTAATATTCACAGTGTAGCCGTCGACGATAAAAGTATCTTCAACTGTATTTTCCCCTAATAGCACATGGCAAGGGTCTGACACATTATTCCAGACGTCATCTCCATACGTTACACCTGTCCCCTTTCAATACATTGAACTACTGACAAGAGATGCAGATACAACATTATATATGAATAAATATACACACTGCGTATGCGTCTGCACACAGCAGCATGAGACCGAAGCCCTGGATCAGCAAATGTTCAGTACAAGACACACGCACGCACCTACACACACAGTGCAGATAACCCACACTCGCATAACTTTTTTCCAGCTAGGTTTAAATAACAGACACACACAAACACACTGAGCTCCAACATTGTTATAATCCTAATCCTTTTTGCTGTATATTGCTTTTTATCTTTAGAAAAGATAAAAATCTCTCTCTCTATATATATATATATATATATACTGTGTGTATATATATACTGTATATATATATATATATATATACATACTGTATATATATACTGTATATATATATATAAAAACCTCCACTTGAGATGTACGATGCCAGAAAATAAATCAGTGGGCTGACACATTTTGGAGGGAATAAATCATTATTGGCCAAGACATTCCATCCTGATTTACATTCACGGCTAACAACGTCCTTAGACGCATTACCTACACTGGCACAAAGAAAGAACATTTGTTGAATCTCATTGAATCTCAGAGGTCATTTATAGTGGAGATATTAATGAGTCTCTGTGGCAAAGACCATAAAACTCGTTAAATGTCCCACTATACTAAAACCAGCAGACGGTGCCACAGAAGTGCACGGACCTGCTCTTAGGGCCCATATGGGCAGAGTGCTCTCAGGCTAATGGATGATTTGAGGCAGCAAGCACGACATCAGTCCCAGTAGGGTCAATCAGTCTGAGAGTAAGTGTAAGAAATGCATATGATATGCCCCAAAACTTCTCAGACAAAAACAGGCTTGAAACAATCCACTTATACACATGCAATGTCTTCTGTTAAACCCCCGACTCTGGATAACCTCCCCTATCCCCTAAACCTAACGTTCTTATCCCCTCCACAGGCTCTCCAGCTATCGTTTGCACACCACCGCTGCCTTTACAAGCATGGCGAAGAGTGTGAGAATGATACGCCCCTCGCTATCTCTCACAACTAACGCCCCCACCCCCAGGTGACAGATCATGTATTTCATCCTCTACTAGTTGGCAAGGCCCTTTCCGTCGCACAGGGGAAGCGATAAGGCTCTGCATCCCCCCAACCCCTCACGCACGCACGCACCTTGAGCTCTGTGAGGGTGTTGTGGACACAGAAAAGCAACCAATGATGCAACAGTGACAGGGAGCGCCTTACCTTGGCAGTGGGAGGTGTTGATGCGCTTGTAGCCCTGTGGGCAGTCTATCATTGGAATGGCTGGGAGGAAAGGGGGGGGGGGTGGTAGGGAGGGGAGAGAGAGAGATAGGTATAAGAAACACACACACATACAGACACATCCACATCCACACAGGTGCATTCACACACTCGCATACATCCACACACATATACAGACATATTACAGACACATCCACACACACACACACACACAATGGGGTGCTTGCCTGCACAGGAATACAATATCCATTATCTACCCCTATACCTCCACAGTACACCAGCAGAGAGAGATACTGCAGACATCTCATTGTATCTGAGGCCAACAGTGACATGTAAGAAGCTCCTGTACAGCGGTAGTTATCCATGGTTTACAGGGAGCTTAGTGCCACAGCTTTGAACTCAAATCACTAATTTGAGGCTCTGTCCCGACAGTAATCTCTCATCTGGCTACAGACTACTGGTAACTGCACCCCATGGCTTGTTCTGAGGGGCAATTATAATTGGGGCAATTGTGATATGTGCTGTTAAATAAAGTCATTTGTTCATGGTTCTGGTTTCCGTGCTAGCAACACGTTTCGGTGTTATACTTATTCTAATGTTATATAGAACTTTATTTTGTAACAAACAATCTGAGGCACCCAATAGATATATAGATATAAAAAACTAATGATAAAACTTGGCTAAAGAATCACATTATATACAACTTATCTCACACAGTGCTGTCCAACCAATGTCCCATGACGGACATCGGGGACAAGGAAACGTATGCTTCCGCTAAGGACCTACAAGTGTTTTTTTTTTTTAACAGGGCTGGCTGTACAAACATCTCGCCATAGCCCCCACCCCCCAAAAAAAATCCCTGTTGCCTTCAAAGGCCAAGAGGCCTGGTATCCATGCTACTCTAATTATGTAGTACAGTAAAAGGCCCTAGCCCTTGCTACAGCGGGATAGACTCTGGTCTGGAATTTTAATGATGAAGCTAACCAGCTAGCATGAGGGGAAAACAAAAAGAACAGAGAAAACTACAGCCATGGCCAAAAACAGAGACAGCTCCAACCGATGCAGCACAACATGTAAAAACCCAAACTCCCCTTAGAACTGACTCCTCAGTAGCTGCTGTAGTGGACAAACCCCAAAAGAACCTTTTCTTACCCAAGTAGTAGGGGTGATACCAGAAATACTGGAAAGGAGATGGCTTACTTGCTCAACAAAGAACAATGCTGTGATCTTGGTTGTCCCGGTTATAAAATGGGGTTTTCTAAGGATTGAATCCAGTAAGACCAAACAGCAATGATGGTTCCAAAGATATTTATTCAGAACACAAGGCAACGTCCAAAACATAAAACAGAACCGAAGCTAAACTGGAGAGAACAAAATGGCTGCTGTAGTGAAGCATGACATTCAATCTAGGCAGAGAGGTGATGGCAAATGGGAGTATATATATAATGCATATGGGTAATTGCGGTCTTGGTTACAAAGTTTGTCTTGAAATCGTTCCCCCTTTTCCAAACAGTGCAGTCACTACGAAAACACCTGTCAAAATTAAAATATATTAAATCATCAATCATCAAAGTATATTGGTTAAGTATATAAATTATGTTATTTAATCACTTATTATTAAAGGTGGAGTCAGTTTAATTTACTTAATTTGCGGTTACATTTACGGGCTATGTAGAAACACTGGCTGAATTCCAAAAAAAAAAAAAAAAAAAGAAAAGTGTATTATCTTACAAACGCTGACTCCACCTTTAAACACTGCTGAGGTGGAGCACAGTGAGCTCCAGAACACTGTCGGCTTTTGTCGCACCACCGACAGAGGTTTTGGTGTGTGTGTATGTGTGTGGGGGAGGGGAGGTGCTAAGGGACGCAGAAATAAACGCCTTGTTTTTCGCATACTGTAAATCAGTGAGTTTTTTCAGGTTTTTACTTTGCTATTATCAGGCGTAGATACAACACCATTGTTTTCCTATGGACTGGCATGCGCTTATTTATGAGGCAGCGCTTCGCTGTTTTTTTAGACGCACATTAAAGTTACAATATTCTCAACTCTTCAGCGCAAGGTGTGGAGTTGCGCTGCTCGTCAATGTGACAGTTGGCCCAGGCAGCACGTTCACTTTGGCACAGGCAGCCCGTCTGTGTGTGATCGGGGCTTTATTAAAGCGTTTTTGAAGCGACCGCGCCTTTAGCAGCACGTCTCGGTGCGATCAGGGCCTCAGAGAGTAGAGGGATTACTACAATACTGTACTTGTTCTGGGCCTACTATCTTAAAGGTGCGGCTAGCCTTTCTAATACAATATGCTATATGTGCAAGTCCCTGTGTGCACGTTCAAAGGCAGAGGTGTTAAATAGGGTTGGAACATATTTCTCTGCTGGCTATCGATACCCTTGCTGCTACAAGCATGCATATGGTATGTATGGTACAATGTATGTGTGAGACGCAAATTGAATTCAGATAGACTTCACTGTAGATTGCAAAAACTTCAAAAAATGATTTAAAATGTTTTAGAGACAATAATGTCAGCTACCATTAATTAACATTTAAATATTCAAGCTAGCAATAACCTCTGAATCTGCTAGCTTGGAGCACAGCTCTACACAATATAATGGTCATTCAGCTGACTTGGAATATTTCAAGATATGATAATACATAAAAAAAAAAAAATCGAACATTTAAATATTCTTCCTCAAGCTAACAATAATGAGTCTGCCAGCTTTGGCCACAGCTCTACAAAGAGCAGGGTTAGAATAGCAGCTTCCAGCTACCTGAGACAGAATCTCCGCCTGCCCAGCGAACCGTCCTGCCCTCACTAGGTACCAACCACCTCTAAAATAACCACAGTCCAGGATGGAACGAAGCACGAAGCATAATAAAGACATTCTAGACCCCCCCCCCCCAGCTCTGCTAATAGCTCTGGAGGCAAAAGTTGCCTTGTCTTTTTATACCATAGATAAACAACGCTTGTATAATGTTTCCCCAAGTTGGCATTGCCATGTCACTGTTGCCAGCTGATGCAATAAACTCAGAGAGAGAGAGAGAGGGACGGAGAGAGAGAGAGTTTTTACACACCTTTATGTTCTACATCAATCAGTTACAAGGACGGTCTATTGAGTGACACCATGTAAATTACCAAAGGTTGTTAAAAAAAACAAAAAACAAAACACATACAGTACAATCAAAACACAGTGATACCACAGTGGTTCTATTCTAAGCAAACTGGTCTCCAAAGAACAGTTCCTCTCCGGTAGATAAGCACAGCACTCCTCTGTATGACCAAATCTTCATAAAAGTGTCCAGATCTCCCATTGAGCTATATAGTGTGTAAAATCTACTTTTACTCTAGATTTTACCATCTGAGTGAATATCAACAAAACCTCAACATTTAGATTAAGATCAAGTTTCCTTTTTCTGCTAACGTAGATTGCCATTTTATCCTGACCCCAAAAAGGTCTGTAACGAGAATGTTTCCCCGAGAGCATTGAAGATGTGTTCCAGTCTATTCATCAGGGTAGTGAGCCTTATGCATTCGACAAAACTATTATTTTGATCACTAACACGTACATTGTTTTACCTCTCAGATCTCTAAAGGCAGTGCTCTTAGTACCAACACTTAGTGAGAGATCAGAGATGTGGTCATTATTTAATGGATTTCTGGAAAAGGATCCGCGGGTAAAGGTTGCCTATTTACACTGTAGAATGAAGATAGTAAGGACAGTTCTGCACCGCTAAGCTGACTCTTCCATTTATCCAAAAGTTGACTTATGAACCTAGCAGAACGTACACCCAGGTGACTAGCCAGTTTTTCATAATTGCTCAGGTCAGGTCCAGTTACATGTACAGCCTGTCCTAAATTAACTAATTTGGCTCTACAGATGAGTTTCATGACAGTAGGCTGCAACCAAACAGAAGTTGTAAAACGTTGTCCAAATGGTTCTTTCAACAACCAAAACAAAGAGTTTACATTGGTCTTTAGTTTTCTGACACATACTCCAAGACAGGCAGTTTCGGGGGAGAGAGAAGAGAGAGAGAGAGAAAGGGAGAGAGGGGGAGGTACTGTATTTAGGGTTTAAGGCAGCTAAACCGTGTGGCTTCAAACCTCAGTGTCTGGAGTTCCGACCAAGGGGGTCAGAGGGTCTTAAGCGTGCATCCCTGACGCGGTGCGTCGGTACACCACTCAGACACACCCATTGGCTATGTGGAAGCCAATGGGAGGTTTTATGGTAGCGGTGGGCCAGAGGCATTCCTAAAGACAAGCATCACGCTCTGTCTATGTATAAAAGGATGACATGCCATCATGGACTAATCACCCACACAAATGCTATTACCAAATTATACAGTCTGCCCCGAGACCAGCGGCTGCCTGAAACCTCTAAATGGTTTTAACTGTAGAAATCTGAATCGCCGCACGACCGACGAAAAAAGAATACGCCTGGTCAGCAAATAACGGATATGTAAAGTAATAGCATTATTAGTAGTAACAGAAAACCATTAATGTACTTTCAAGGCCAGAATGTACCCATAAAGTGCATACTTTTCTGACAATATGTAAACCCAACCACCGTCATGTGAGACGCCCGTAAGCCGGTCAAATGCTCACGGGGTTTAGTCGAAGTTTGTTAACATCTGTAATACTTACCGAATCTTTCATAACAAAAACAATACATTAAACCAAGAGTGGGAATGACTTGATCTGGATTTGGGAATCGAGCATTGTTCAAACAACACTATGTCCAAATATGGACAAAAGACAGCATATGTCACAATGCTTGGCTGTGAGCTAAAAACAAGTCCAGTGTGGGATAGTTTGGGAATGTCTGAAAAGTGGGAGTTGTTATTTTTTAAAGAATGTCTGTGAGTCAATGAGTATTGCCCACTAGGTCATGTTTCACAGAATGTTTCTGGAAAAAAAGATTGTGGAATGAGGCTGTTCCGATTGTGAGTCAGCACAGTCATTCTCATTTTCAACCCATGAGATAAGAACATTTCCCTTCTTTGGAGGGCAATAAACCAAGCTGAAAAGTTGACATAATAAAACATGATGTTAATCTATATATAAACCTCTGAGCTGAATGTTTTCACACTTACTGGGGCATAATTCACGAGTGAGATATTATAATCTGACAAGCCAGATGGTTTGTTACACAGAATCGCCTGGGAAGCCGTCCAACTGTTTAGAAAAGGGCACGCACATTCAAAGAATTCTTGGCAGGTGATTGGATGAACTGATGGTGATTATCTATCACTGTCTGTTAAAGACACGCCTACGCTACACCCGTAGCTACCAGGGGGACACTGTTAGGTCAGAGACGCTGATATTCGACTGAAGCGTTAACACCTTCAAACTGTCTAGACTGCAAAGTCAAAAAGAAGCTTGTGAGATTAGGGTGGTATCACGAGGCTAGGGATATTGGGTCCTGCATGCAACAAAGCTAGCCTTGTTAAACCACGATTATCTTCACTTTGCTGCATATATCAGTACAGCAACTCAACAATTGATAACTGACCAATCAGAATCCTGATGGGAAGTTCAGTGGGTGCCGACAGCAATTAAGTGCCGGTGTTTATTAATCGATTGGGCGATTCAAATAAATATATCTAATGAAGGCAGACCTGGCAAACAGAATCTATGATAATGATCAGGGCAACAGTGGATTCACCTTACACTCCCATAAGCACACACACACACACGCACACACACGCACACAGACACACATGCAGGCACGCACACACACACACAGACACACACACACACACACACACAGACAGGTCAACAAAGCTGATATTGACACGAGGAGATATGTATGACAATTCACAGCAGAGATTAAAGGCCTCCCATTTAATACAAATTGTGATCAATATACTCTGTCAGCTGTACTTACATGGATGTTTGGGACATGTCTGGCATTTGTTAAAGCCCCAGGATGTTCCAAAAGAGCTACAACAGTCATCTTGCTTACTCAGGCCTGGCAAAGCCTTCCCACACTGAGAGAGAGAGAGAGAGAGAGAGAGAGAGAGAGAGAGAGAGAGAGAGAGAGAGAGAGAGAGAGAGAGAGAGAGAAAGAGAGAGAGAGAGAGAGAGAGAGAGAGAGAGAGAGAGAGAGAGAGATAACCTTATCATTACAGAGTAAACCTGTAATAATGGGTTAGGGCTATTTTCAATATAATGCGTTTGTCTTAAAGATCGTAATTTGCCCTCTGACTGGACCGATTCAAGTAATGTGTGTCTGAAAACAATCCGCAAATTTAAACTAACGTTACTGTAGATAACCGTAAATGTATTTTTATTTAACCTTTATTTAACCAGAAAAAATATATATTTTTCAAGGGTGACCTGGCCAAGAAAGGCGACACAACAGCATGTCAAATTACAATACACTTATAGTTACACATAAAAGTACAAAAAGACAACATATTCCAATATAACCATATACTTTTAAATCCAGCCTATGTGAAACATAGGCACACATTTATCCTTTGAGACATTTGCAACCAGTCTTAAACTCTCTTAGCGATTGTAAACTGTCTCTTCTCACCATCATTTTGTGCTTTTTCTCCCTAGCCTTTCTTGCTAGCTTCTCTTGCCATCTCATTATTTATTACCAACCTTTCCAACAGTCTTTTTCTAGCTAGCTTCTCTCGCTATCTTTTATCACTATCAATTCACGCTAGATTTGTTTCTCCAGCATATTCCCACTAGCTTTTCTAGCTAGCCTCTCTCGCTAGCTTTTATCATTATCAATTCACGCTAGATTTGTTTCTCCAGCATATTCCCACTAGCTTTTCTAGCTATCCTCTCGCTATCTTTTATCATTATCAATTCACGCTAGAGTTGTTTCTCCAGCATATTCCCACTAGCTTTTCTAGCTATCCTCTCTCGCTAGCTTTTATCACTATCAATTCACTCTAGAGTTGTTTCTCCAGCATATTCCCACTAGCTTTTTATAGCTAGCCTCTCTCGCTAGCTCCAGTAGGGGGCAGCGTACCGGACTACCCGTGGTCTCCTGGAAGCAGCGGCCCAGCTGGCTCTTGGAGGACACGGGTCGGTGGCTCTGGGCCACCTGGTGGCTCTGGCCATGCTGGCCCGGGTAGAGGAGCGCGTGGCTGTGGTGGTGCTGTATCTTCTGGCTGCTCTCCGTGTGGCGGTAGCTGTAGCTGGTAGAGGAGGAACCAGCATGGGATCCCTTCTGGTGGCCGGCATCCACCTGGGAGACCTGGTGGATCTGAACAGAGGCCTCCGGGGGGTGCTTGACGTGGATGTTGACGACGCCGGGGCTGAACTTCACTGGGGATGCAAGACAGGACAAGACAAGCTAAGTCCAGACAAGTCAAGACAATACAGCACAATGCAAGGCAACACAAGTCAAGAAAAGGCAACACAAGTCAAGTCAAGGCAACTCTAGTCAAGGCAATACAGCACAATGCAAGGCAACACAAGTCAAGAAAAGGCAACACAAGTCAAGTCAATGCAACACAAGTCAAGAAAAGGCAACACAAGTCAAGTCAAGGCAACACTAGTCAAGGCAATACAGCACAATGCAAGGCAACACAAGTCAAGAAAAAGCAACACAAGTCAAGTCAAGGCAACACAAGTCAAGTCAAGACAATACAGCACAATGCAAGGCAACACAAGTCAAGTCGCGACAAATCTACACAAGACAAGGCAAAAAAGTCAAGACAACACATCAAGAAAAGGCAAAAGGCACAGACAAGTTGAATCAAGACATGTCCAAACAAGACAAGACAATGCAAGGCCAGACAAGTCAAGTCAAGACAAGGCAACGCAAGACTGTGGTCTGTGTTTAACTCCCACAGGGAGGCTCATGGGTTTGAGCCCAATTAGGACCTAACCTGTAAGCATCCTTGAGCCTTGAGCCTTACCCCAATCTGCTATTTAATACACACCATAGCTGTTCTCACTGTAAGCCTCTTTAGAAGCATCCACTAAATTATTCATAATAAACTGGCTGTAAGAAATATTACATAACACTCCAGCATTGCCACGATAACCAATCATCATTTGTTGAATCACTCTAAACTTTTCTAAAACCAGTTCTCATAGAAATGGATGGTATAAATCGCTACTTATGTGGCTCAGGTTGGGTTCGTGGGGTTGCATTTTTGCGATTATGACACAATACACTAATTATGTTGTCTTCCTTAACGCAAGCTAACGTAACCGTTCAATGCAAGCTAACGTTTAAACATTCAACGCAAACTAAAGTTTAAATGTTCAACGCCAGCTAACGTTTAAACGTTCAAGGCAAGCTAACATGTACATGTTCCCTTACCTGAGTTCTGACCATTGCTGTATGTCAGGGGGAGCGTGTGGGTGGAGTGGACCTGCGTCTGGCTGTAGCTGCCTGTCTGCTGCTGCTGAGTGTGGTGCTGAAGGCGGTGCCCGCTCTGGATGGGAACCTGGCAGAACTTCCCTGTGAAGCTAGGCGGACACTGGCACTTGTCCCTGGCACTGCACTTGCCGCCGTTCATGCAGGGCAGGTGACACACCACTTGCAAAAAGGAGAAAAGCGAATACACAGTAAGGCCTTGATCACACAGATGCGTCGCCAGAAATGCATCGCCGGCACGTTTTCCTATGGCCTGCACACGCTGGTTCTGGCACAGTGCTTTCCGTTTTTTTTTTTTTTTTTTTTTTGCATAAAAGTTTAAATACGTTCAACTTTTCATCGCAAGGCGCGTAGTCGCACTGTTCTTCAGAGTGACAGTTGGCCAAGGCAGCCATTCTCTTTGGCACAAGCAGCCCATCTCTCTGTGATCAGGGGTTTATCAAAGCGCTTTTGAAGTCGCTTTGAAGCGCTTTTAGCGACGCGTCACTGTGTGATCGGGGCCTAGGGATGTGTCAACACTAATATATGGTAAGGCTGGTGTGTGTAGGAATATACGGTAAGGCTTGTGTGTGCAGGACTATACGGTAAGGCTGAGTGTGTGTAGGAATATACGGTAAGGCTGAGTGTGTGTAGGAATATACGGTAAGGCTGGTGTGTGTAGGAATATACGGTAAGGCTGGTGTGTGTAGGAATATATGGTAAGGCTGGTGTGTGCAGGAATATACGGTAAGGCTGGTGTGTGCAGGAATATATGGTAAGGCTGGTGTGTGCAGGAATATACGGTAAGGCTGGTGTGTGTAGGAATATATGGTAAGGCTGAGTGTGTGTAGGAATATACGGTAAGGCTGGGTGTGTGCAGGAATATACGGTAAGGCTGAGTGTGTGTAGGAATATACGGTAAGGCTGAGTGTGTGTAGGAATATACGGTAAGGCTGGGTGTGTGCAGGAATATACAGTAAGTCTGGTGTGCGCAGGAATATACGGTAAGTCTGGTGTGTGTAGGAATATACGGTAAGGCTGGTGTATGCAGGAATATACGGTAAGGCTGGTGTGTGTAGGAATATACGGTAAGGCTGGTGTGTGTAGGAATATACGGTAAGGAATATACGGTAAGGCTGGTGTGTGCAGGAATA
>JAODUE010004676.1:0-10450 GCA_027564755.1 Amblyopsis hoosieri | reverse complement strand
ATCCGACTGACACGCTCTCTGTGATAGAGACAGAGCTGGAGGCTGATGGGGGATCATCATCAATTTCCCTGGGGGAACTGAGGTAGTCAAACAACTCTACAGCGGTATGTTGTCCATGTCGGGGACAACATGTGCTGTTCGTGGTTGTAGCCTACTTACCTAGACAAAACGTTATGATTGGCTTACATTTGAGTGCTTCAACCATAATCATTAACCAAAATCGTAATGTTCACCTCCTAAATAACGACGAAGCCAAAATATTTTGTGTTAAACTTAAAATGCAAACATTTTATGTTTGCTCGTTTCACTTAGTTGATTAAACGGCAAGGCAGAATTACCAACACTTTTTCTGGGTTATGAGAGGCCGCCTCACGGGTTTACTGTTTTGATATTGTGTGTTTGTCTTCACATTTTTTGCTAGAACCTCCTGGCCCTGCAATACATGAGCAACCCGCTGTCATATGACAGCTGCCACTGATGCCAGTTCTACCAGTACTTTAGTTGGATGAGGCACGTGCAGGCTCTGACTGGCTCCTCTATTACTGCTTGGTAGACAAAGTTGTCTCAGTCTCTAACAGCTTTTAATAACACCCGACCAACTTTGTTAGTGTAGGTGCTTTTTAAGTTGCTCATAGCCTTTCCATCGCAAGCTACGAATTTGTAAAAAGTATGAAAATATGATACCGGACAGGTGTCGTGGCCAAAAGTGACTGCCCGGAAAAAAGTGAACACCTTATGAAAAAGTGCATTTTATGGTTATATTTACACACTGGTTTAAATGAATAGATTCATTACAATCTAGTCTAGTATCCAAATATAGGATATTTGACATAGCAAACAAACACATAGTTTACACATCAGAAAATACAGCCAATAAATATGTTATCCTCATCCAAATTAAAGCAGCTGCGCAGACGGCAATCACTTTTTATCAGACTATCACTTTTGGGCACGACGTGATATGAGGCCACTTCTTAATGTCGTCTTCTTAATCCAAACATCAATTGCAGAGGGTAAAGGCAGGTTAACATTCCCCTTATTTTTTAAATATGTCAGGTTGTGTTCATCATTATTATTATTGTTATTAGTTCAAAGCTTTTTGATCGTAAATTAATGAATGAAGAAATCATTGGTTTACTTCAAACCAGAAATATCACCCATAATTCGTGCAAAGGATCATGGGACACTGGAAACTCGTGGATAGCCTACGGAAGTTAATGATTAAAAGACGATTTAAAGAAGTCACAGAGCTATGCTGCTCACACAATTCATCAATATAAAGAACATGTCCATTGCAACCATGATGAAGTGAACTGAGTCATTCCCATCTTTACAATTGAATCTATCACTTTACAAATGTGTTTAAGGAATTACTGCCATGTTCAATAATAATCAATTCTGCTGAACAAATAGTCCTGTGACTTGTTCTAGCAGTTGCAGTAAAGTATATTATAATGTATTTGTCTTCCAAGATGAAGGCTTGATGAACAATACTTTGGACATAAAGAAAAGCGTGTTTTGCATTACATTGTGTCTTCTGGATAGTGTACCGTAGGCTATTACATTTGATTGAGGTCACTTTACATGCTAACCACAGGTAGCAATAGTTCTTAGGACCAAGCATGTACAGCATGCACTTAGCATTTTGTGGAAGACGTGCAATCTGATGAGCCCATACAAACTAAGGATTACAGAAAGGCAACCCTCACAGTACAGTGCAGTAGTGAGATATGTAATGGGCAGAACAAACAGCTGATGGCTACTACACTTTACTAGGCTTAATAAGTCTCACTACAATGTCAATGCTTACATGGCTTCAGGGGATGTGCATGCATACTTCTGCCACATTCAATTCAAACCCAAGCACAATTAACCTGTTTTGTCAAAAACACATTTTATGTAATTTTAGTGCTGCTAATTTGTTTAAGTGCCTTAAAGGTGGTCACGTATTCTAAAGAAATAATTCCTATTTTTTTAAGTCAATCAAAACAAAAATGCCTTTCTGTTCAATACCATAGGGCTGGGGTGCCCAACTCCGGTGCTGGAGGGCCCCTATCCAGCTTGTTTTAGATGTCTCAGCATCTAAAACAAGCAGGGATGAAAAGCATCCCTGCTACTTTGTTTCTAAGTACAAAACCTCTACCAATAAGTTGCTTCATAGTAGCAAGAAGTCCTTTTCTTTTTTTCCCTGCTCCAACACACCTGACTCAAATCAATGGGCTTCTGCAGAGACTGATAACGAGCCATTCATTTGAATCAGGTGTGTTGGAGCAGGGAGACATCTAAAACATGCATGCTACAGTATATATTGTATTGTTGTGCGGTGTAGTCTGCACCTCTTTGGCTGTGTTTCCTATTACATAACCAGGGCTGTGTTGAATCAATTCGACTTTCATCAGCGCACACACAGAAAGGACAGCGATCAGGCCGTGAGTAGGCTGAATTTTACTGCATTACCTTACAATCGCTGACCTCACCTTTAAGCAGAACACAAATCCTCATTGTAATCATGTAAAAACAAGCAAAGCATGCATGCAGTTGATTTTTTCCCCTAGATCATATCTCACATTCTAACATCATGAGTGTATTAGGGCAAGTATTTCACCTTTAACCTTTAAAAGCATAGCAAGCAATAAGTACTTTTTTGTTAAATTCACCAAATATCTCCGTGCAGTCTGATATCTAACCCGTTCTCTAAGTGCCACAATTCACAAAATTCATCCGGTACTTCTACACAGCCTGAGCTCCGTATATAGGAAAATAAACAGAGTGGTAATAGATAATTAACCTAGCCTTTATTGTTAGAAAACAATATATCATTGGCAAGTAGGCATGGGACGATATGAAAAAATGATATCACTATTATCCTGCCCAAAATAATTGATTAATTGATAAATAAATAAATTACTAAATCAATACAATTGGACTGTCCAAGTGAGCTACACAGCTTTTTTTAAGTCACTTGTGAAAATATTCATACTTATGAGGATATTCATGATTAACACGATAATGGACATTCACCACAATACGATTATCCTCAGTATTTATCACGATAAATGAAATTATCATCCCATCCCTATTGACAAGCTAACTTGTTAGCTTGATAACAAGGTATTCTCTACTAACTCGCTAAGCCTGCAGTAGCACATATGCACAGGTGGGGCCAGACCAGCTATGACAACAAAGGATAGAAGAGCTCAAATAACACACACAGTGGGCGTGTGATGTCGTTCTCTGCTCAGGCCGCAAATTATTCACTATGTCTTTACATTGTTCATGATTGATTGATTGAAAATAAATATATAAATAGATATATGAGCTCCTTTAGCAACTAGCAAACTCAATTAACATTTAGGTAGCAGTAGAGATGACAGATCAGCTTTTTCAGTGCTTTAATATAGTACAATAAGGCTCTTCCCCAGTCTCATGTGGGCTGTGAGTGTCTTTATTTGTGGTGTAAATCGCACCCCCTTTTTTCTCCATGACGGTGGTCTTATACAGAGCTAGGTAAAAGGCTTATTGTGTTAGCTTGGAGCAGGCTCTTTCCTTTGTAATGCATCCTCCAGAATTCTCTGCAGTGGAATCTGTGACTTGCTACTTTTCTTTTTTTAAAACACTCCTCCCCACCATTCGCATGATTGGCAGGTTTACTTTTTGCATGTGTCCTCCTGCATGTCAAACTGCCGGTTGGGTTTGGTGGACTCTCTCATGAGCTCGTACAACTGGCCCAGCTGTTCATTCTGGAAGGCCTGGAGCTTTTCCTCATTCAGGTCGGCACCAAAGTCCACCTTCTGAACGCAATCTCCAGTAGCCTCCAGTACCTGGGTCTGCAGGGTGGCCTTGTAGTTCTGTATTGGGATCGGGGGGTAGACAGTTAGTGTAGTACTGTATTCAGGAATGGGCTCATCTTGATCAGTGTATGGTTTCTCGCTAGCAATAGGTGGGTAGTATTAGCCCTACTTGACATACTGTACAGTTGTTCTTCTGTACAGTACATCCCACATGTGTCAGACAAATAGTTAGGAGTTTCAAATGGATCACACACACAAACACCATGCAAATACCATAAACACACACACCACATGCAAATACCACAAACACACACACACCACATGCAAATACAATATCCAGACATCCCAACTCTCCCGGAAGTTCCGGGAGTCTTTATACTCTAGCCTGTCTGACCCCCCGCAAATAGCATACAATCTCCCGGAAAATCGAGCGAGAGCAGGCGGTTAAGAGAGGAAAAGAGAACGCAAGTGAGCGCACGAGAGAGAGAGGGGGTGGGGGTGGAATTGGGGGTCGATGGAGCTATGATCGGACGGACAACTCCTGGAAAGGAGTTCCAGCAGGTTGGGATGCCTGCATTTCAGTGTCACAGTGTACCTAATCAAAGGAAAGTTAAGAAACGGTGACAGCTCTTACATTCAGGGTGTGACACACCTGTTTAAATACACTGCCTTTCCAGAGCATTTTCTAGATTTTTTAAAATTATATACATTATTTTTAAGTATTTCCAAAAAATTAAGCAATGGCATATACAGCTGTAAAGGAGCCGTCATGTCGTTTACTATAAAGTAAATTCAAACTTCTAGTGATTATATTTGGGACTGCAAATGGCTCCACCATACAGTACTGTATGTTACGCGTGAAGAATATACCACCAGCGCAATTTGTTTTCATTCATGAAAATTATTTCCTGGCCCTGTGTTTGGCCATTCAGAAAAAGCATATGCTCTTGGTTTCAGTAAAGCAATAATAAACCATTTGTCTAAAAGGCACATAATGTAATTAGTGGGACATTTGCCAAGAGTCTTCTCGCAGGCAGGACATAAGGAAAGCACTCAGGAGGTCGTAGAAGACATGGCCCTATGCTGTGGCCATGGATGATTTGTATTAGTGTGTCTATGTTTAGGGAACATCTGTGATTACCTCTGTATGAACTGGTCATGTGCAATACCTCCACAGAAGGTTCTGTTCTGTGGGCTGGCTGTGACGGTCGCCAAGACCATCTTATATTAATTAGTCAAATTATGCACCAATTTCTCATGTCCACAAATATATATAGAGCTTCTAGAATATGCAAGTGACATGATTGGACAAATATATAATCTTCCTCTTTTAACCTAGGAATCCCAAAAATAAATGGATTCACTTATGTACAACTTGCTAGACTCCACACAGCTTTGGACACAGGCATTCCTTCTCTATTTGCAGATCTTTGTTTGATTGTCTTTCCCTCTCCACCCCCAAGGGAATGCCTGTATGTCCCATAGCAGCTGACGTATTAGGGGCGCTGTGTTGAACTCGTCCGGTAGGCCCAGGCAATAACTGGATTAGACTGAACACTTGGTGGTTGTAATCACATTGATAGGCTCGCTCTTCAACTGTTTAAAGCTTTGTTGCCACACTGAGCTGTGATTCTCCTTCTACATGGAGAATGGAGAGAGAGGAAAATAGTTTGCTGGTCTAGAATGTTATTTGCTTTCGTAGCTTTTCCAAACAATGCGCTATGCTTAATTCCTTGAGGATAATCTTCATAATTCTACTTTTTCCAGTTGTATGGCATTTTCAAACGTGTCTATCATGTCATAGCCTGCATTGAGAGACTAATCCAGATGTTGCCTGCAATGTGTAGATGTGTTGGAAGCCTGGAAGGTAGAATGACATTTGTTCTTCCCTATCCCGGTCTCTTTTTCAGTGAAAGCTTTGTTTACTTTGGAAACAGCAATTCACCTCCATATTAGGTGCTATAAATACATTATTTAAATAGCCTCACTTTTTTTGTATGTAAGTCTTCGCATTTGATTTCTGACGATATTATAATGCGTCACCAATCTCACAAAGTGACGTTGCATGCTTGCTGACCGACAATGATTTATTGGTAAAATATTCATATTAACATATAACAATTGTTACCTGTGCTATGACACAACACATCAACATCTTCGTGGCAAAAATACATTTACAAATAAAAACATCTAATGTAAATGCCATAAAACCAGCCTAAATACTTGCAAATAAATGCATACAAACTTCAGTTCAGAAAATCCAGAATTTGCAAATGAAGTTGCTTGGTTTCTTTTAAACATAATCAAGCAGATATCACAATCTCCCCGTGAGTTACGGGGACGTAATTCTTCACTTATGGTTACTTACAGTATATACTGTATATAGCCCATGTTTGGATGGTAGCAAAGGCACAAATTAACAAATGAATGATGACTACATTAATATATGAAGTCATTTAGAATGCTCTAAGCAACTTAATCCAGATAATTTTACAGTGAGTGCAATTACAGTATTAAGTCAAGGCGTAGGCATCTTGCTAAAATATGCTAACAGACAAGGCTGGGTATTGGCTAGAAGCCATGAAAACTAACATACTGTAGCATCTAAATAAGTTCCTTATATGTTATGTAAAATATGTTTACCAAAAAATGTTTTGGTAAACATATTTTAGTGTTTTATATCCAAAATTTGGTTTGCATTCTAATAAAATATATTTTTCATAATTAATATTCAACAGATTATGGTGCTAGTGATCCAGAACTCTGTAAACAAAGGAGCCATGTGTGTGTTTGATCGTAATACGTGATGTCCAAACAATAAATAGACGGTGCACACTTTGGATCTCCACCCACAGACACACAGATGTCCACCCATCCAAAGGCTGGGCGATGCTATTGAATGACAAAGTGTCAAAGCCCCCACCCCCGGCGACAGACAAAGAGAGTCCACAAGATTCCAGCTGGAATCACTATCCACTCCATTAGAGCAATTACCTGCAGCTGGGCTAATCACCATCTACTGCAATTCATAATTGCACTGGAGAATATTAGGCCTTCCCTGTGCTCCTATATTAAAAAGCAATGTACCTGACTGGCATGGCGATATTCTGTATTCGATATTCATATTGGTGAACAGCATAGTAAAAAACATCCAGCTATACAATGTGGCTTTATGGCGTTATGTCTCTGTTGATATTCTTGACCAGTCTATGAGAGATGGTGAGCAAATGACACCAAGCCGGTAGTCATCTGTGGAGAGAGAAACGCATCTCTTTTACACTTAGGCATATTTACTGTAGGCTACTTATTTAGGTATGAGCATTATAGGACTTTTAATTCTTTAAAGTTCCATAAATAATTTGAATGCAACAAACACGTAAAACACAAAATTAACAATGTTAATTTCCCCCTCCATTTTTACAGGATAAAACAACAATTTAAATTTTTTTTTGATTTTAGCCTTTTTGCTAGCGGGACACTTTACAATACAGAGCCCAATGTGTGCATGTTTAACATCTTTTCTGAAAAATTTCAAGTTTGCTCTAGACCAGTGTTTCCCAACCCTGGTCCTCGGGGAACACTGCTCTGCATGTTTTAGATGTCTCCCTGCTCCAACACAGCTGATTCAAATGAATGGCAACACTGCTCTAGACTGAGCGAGTTCAGTTCCTTGGACACCACCTTGTGGTCGTTCTGCAGTAGCGACATCCAATCTATCGCGTTTCTCAAACCTGGTCCTCGTGGAGTAATACTGTCATGCATGTCTTATATCTTTGCTCTAATACTTCTGATACAAAAGAATGGGTCTTTGGCAGACTTGCAGTATTGATGACAACCCATTTATTTGAATCAGGTGTGTTGGAGCAGGGAGACGTCTAAAACACGCAGAGCAGTGGCTCTCCAGAACCAGGGTATGCTGCTTCACATGCTTGTCGGCAGGGATGGGCAGTATTTATGATACATGTATTTGAAATACGAAATAGTATTTTGTATTTAATAGTGTTGTTGAAAATGGCTTTATTTTTCATACCAAACTACTTTAGTGTTTTGTATTTTGTAGTTTAAAAATAATATAAAATACTTTATGAGAAGTTTACTTGGTCCAGATTCTGATTGGTACCCTGATGTATCCAGACCCAGAATTCACTTTGTGAACAGGGTCTAGACACTCTCTATTGGGGAATGTTTGCAGTTGCTGCATCCTACTAGACCTCTGGTTAATTTTGAAACTATTGGACAGCCTTTAACCAATCAGCAATGCTACAACTGCTTGTATCACTTCATCTAGCTCTACCACTATTTTGAAAACTTGCCTTCAATGCATAGCATCAATGTCATTGCATTGCATTTAGCCACCCCGGTCACTGATTGGTCCACCATCTGGCTGTGTGAATGCTGAATCAGACTAATCTCAGCAAACAATTATTTTAGAGCAATAGTCAGGTGGATGTGGAAACACAGAATTTGTATTCAGCGCACACACAGAATGGACAATTGGCAGACTGTGAGGAGATAAACGCTGAATTTGACTAAATGTGTATTAGCGTTCAATGTTTTACCTCATTGGTTGCATTCTGTTTGTCAGATTTGTTAGTCAAAGAAAATCTGTTGTGTGCTCTCGGATGTTGTCCAGTCAGCGGTACGAAACTTGACAACAGAACAAAAATATAATCTTCTTGTGGATTAGATGCCCTTCCCCACTTCCTTTTTGTTTGCATGGATGATTGGCTGAGCCCTCTAATAAAGTTATTTGTTTAATAAGATAATAAACTTTTGTCAAATTCCGAAAATGTACTCATGGTTTGCTATTTGCCCATTCCATGTGTATGCTGATAAAATAATCCAGTGTTTCTACAGCACTGCTCTTTAAATAGTAACAAAGTGGTGCAGAACGCACACACAAAAAATCCTAGCCTTCACAATGTATGTGTTCATGTCGCTTCTGAGGGGAGCATCCTATGGCATTGAAAGGAGGTGTTTTTGTTTTGATAAAGCTCAAATATCAACAAGCTTTCTCCAGAATGACTGACTATACCTTTACCGAGTCCGTTTACAGGTGAAGGAGTAGGCTATAATCAGGCCAATTAATAGGTTTGTGTGAAGTGATATCATAGTCAAGTATTTTATAGTATTTTTAAAATACAAAAAGACAGTAGTTTATTTTGATACATTGCATGGCTGCTGTATTTTGTTGTTTGATGTGTTTTTGCCCATATCTGCTTGTCGGAGGTTCTTACCTCCCACTTGTTGTATTCAAGTGCTTTGCTGTCGTGGCCAGGGCTGGACTGGTAATCTGGCAAACTGGACAAATGCCCGTTGGGCCGACACACCATTTGATCCGGCTGACACAAGTTTTTTTTGGCCAACGACCATTGGTTAATTTCTTATACTGGCCCAATCAGGTCACTGTCTTTTACTAGGCCCCATCCTCTCCCTCTGACATGTGTGTCTCATGTCCACTAGTTTGCTGAGGGCATCAAAATGTAAACAAGCGGTGCAGAGAATTTGCCACCCAAAATCTCAATAGGCAGATGCCGCCCAAATGTAACAGACATTTACAGAGCTTTATCATTAACAAGAACAGTCTGACAGGGAGAAGTAGGCCTATGTGTGCAATGTCATAATGACGATGATAATTATTAATAAAATGAATGCCAACTGGATTATAATAAGATCATCGTACAGTTTTCATGAAGTGAATAGGCCTACTGATGGTGACTGACAGATGTCAGTAAGTCAAATAGCATGACATAAGCTATATTTGTCTATTTTTTTAAAGATACGTTAATATACACAATAGATTATTATGCACAAAAAGGCTGATTAAAGGCTAAAAGTAGCCTTTAATAATGAATGCTTGTATCTTGTACTAGTAGAGATGTTACAACATCTGTACTACTGTGTTAAAGGTTAAAGGCTACAAGAATTACAGATGTTGTCACACCTGTACTACTGTGTAGGGCTGTCGCGATAACCACAATATTGCAATACCACTGTGTTGCTAACCATGAGTGATGGCAAGCAACCGCCATTATCGCAATGTTTACTTTAGACTAGCCCATTGAATTTGAGGTTTCATTTAGGGAATGTGTGCTATTTAAGCGCACATTTCTCCCAGCCCCGTTGTAGCCGTTGTGTAGCCTTTGGGAATTTATGTGTTTACGACACTCTGACGTTATGCTTTGCTGCACTTTACTACAGTTTTGTTTTAATTTGTTCTGTTTGGGCAGCATGCCTGCAGCTAGCGCGCCGCAGATGTATTGGCAGCGCGCCAGCCCTACTACTGTGCTGTATTGTTATTAGGGGTCTAACGGTTCACAAAATCCACGGTTCGGTTCGTATCTCGGTTTTTGAGCAACGGTGCGGTTCATATCGCAGTTTTATTTTATTCCTTTGAGCGGTATAATCTGGGGATTTTTTCTGTCTTTAATTACATTCTGTAGAATAGTCTTTTTTTCTATACTTTCTGCCACTAAATGGCACACTAGTACCAGCTTCTCAGTCAAACAAGAACACTGTTCTTGTTGCTTCCCACACATGCGGGCTATGCTGTAGCGCAGGGGTAGGGAACCCTGGTCCTGAAGAGCCGCAGCCCTGCATGTTTTAGCTGTCTCCCTGCTCCAACACACCTGATTCTAATGAATGGGTCGTTATCAGGC
>JAODUE010004675.1:0-10452 GCA_027564755.1 Amblyopsis hoosieri | reverse complement strand
ATATATATAATTATTATTACATATAATTATTATTATTATTTTTTTTTTTTTTTATATTCTATCTTTCTTCTTCTACTGTCCAGTATAGTGGAGGTGTCCAAACTGGAACAAACAAAACAATTCCCTCTTCCAACGTGCCAGAGCAACACACACCACTGTCATTCCTCTAGCCGCAGATACAGCCTAGAATGTTGAGGTTCTTTGTTTTGCCTCTCTTCCTGCCCTGCAGCGTGGAACAGTAGCAGGAGAGCTCTGTAAAACCCCACGTAAAGCCAAGAGGTGACGTGTGCTATACAGCTGGAGGCAGGACAAGCAGTAGAGGATGGTAGAGACAGACAGACAGGCAGACAGACAGACAGACAGGCAGACAGGCAGACAGGCAGACAGACAGACAGACAGACAGACAGGCAGACAGACAGGCAGACAGAGAGACAGACATACAGACAGGCAGGCCGACAGACAGACAGACACACAGGCAGACAGGAAGACAGACAGACAGACAGGCAGGCAGACAGACAGGAAGACAGACAGACAGGCAGACATACAAGAAGACAGACAGGAAAACAGGCAGACAGACAGACAGGCAGACAGACAGACAGATAGACAGACAGGCAGACAGACAGACAGATAGACAGACAGGCAGACAGACAGGCAGACAGACAGGCAGGCAGATAGACAGGCAGGCAGATAGACAGGCAGACAGACAGGCAGGCAGATAGACAGACAGGCAGACAGACATACAGACAGACAGGCAGACAGACAGGCAGGCAGATAGACAGACAGACAGACAGACAGGCAGGCAGATAGACAGACAGACAGACAGACAGACAGGCAGACAGGCAGGCAGATAGACAGACAGACAGGCAGGCAGATAGACAGACAGACAGGCAGGCAGATAGACAGACAGACAGATAGACAGACAGACAGGCAGACAGACAGGCAGGCAGATAGACAGACAGACAGACAGACAGACAGACAGACAGGCAGACAGACAGACAGACACACAGACAGGCAGGATGTCTTAGAGGAAACAGAGAGATAGGAACAGAAATGTGACGTGTAAATAGGGAGACCAGGGTAAGAGGGTTCAATGAGAGGCTGACAGACAGACAGACAGGCAGACAGACAGATAGACAGACAGACAGACAGACAGACAGACAGACAGACAGACAGACAGGATGTCTGTCTGTCTGTCTGTCTGTCTGTCTGTCAGAGGAAACAGAGAGATAGGAACATAAATGTGAGGTGTATATAGGGAGGAGGTTCGGAGGTTCTATTGTTGTGGATCTAAATGAATTAAGACATATTCTGGCTGAGCCTCTATGGGCTTAATTGAGCAAACCGAGACAAAAGAGCACATAATTATTAGCGCGTTCTCGCTCTCTCTCTCCCTCCCTCTCTTTCTCTGACTGCACCTCTGTTCCCATCTCCCTCTCTCTCTGTCTAGCTTTCTGTCTACCACTTCCCTGTTAAGAGGTGGTACACACATAAACACATAAAACACAATAACACGTGAACTTCTTGTGAAACATCACATGCCGGTTAAACATCATTACACACACAAATGCACCAGAGTGGTTTAATCACAAACTGATTGGCGAAATGCCAAGTTCTATTTGCACAGCTTTAAAAAAAAAAAGAAGCTGTTTAATGTACAGACCATTACTGAACATTCAGCACTCCTTATAACGGATAGTAGATATGGTAGACAGAGAGAGAGAGAGAGAGAGAGAGAGAGAGAGAGAGAGAGAGAGAGAGAGAGACCAGATGTGCCACTTAACTGCACAGTCAACTGTCACATTCTCTCCCACTGCTAGACGTACTGTGTTCCAGTGCTAGACACACACAAGCAAGCAGGCAGTATTCACACACACTCACTACCATAGCGTCTTCCCCACCAGAGAAATCTGAGTGTATTTCCCTCCACAAACACACCTTGGGTGAATACCAAAGGCTTGTCAGGACAGCCAGCGCAGCAAGCACACCCATGCCAGCCTTTTCATCTCTGCACCTGTCTCTCTCGACCCCACCTGGCTCTCTCTGGTTCCCAAACTGTAAACCAGAGAGATACGGTACAGTGCAACAACGCATGCAGCCCAACAAAGCTTTTTTTAGCCCGGGAGAGTCTAGACATCGAGCCCGGGGACTAAGATGTCAGTTTGAAAAAGCACTAAGCACCTCCACTGTCCTTTTGACTTATCCCACTGGAATCTATTATAGATGCACTTTAAAATACTATTAATTTACAGTCATTGGTACAGTAAACTCCTATGTTGGGAAACCCCTACTCCAAACACAATACAACATACAGTATACCTCTTCCAACATCTGTGACAATTTCAGTTCAATTATTTATGTTGAATATATAGTTTTAAATTATTGAAATGTTAGAAAATATTAACTGCCCTTTGCATTAAGTAAGAAGTATTACTGTAAACAAGCTCTGTCTCTGAGAGAGGGAGTGTGGCGTGATTCACAGGATTCTGGGTTGGGAAGCAGGTGTGGGGAATTTGTGAATTACCTGTTGCCCCTGGTTAAAGTATCACAGTCAGGAGCAGACCGGTGGGGGAGAAGAGAGAGATTGATGGGGGAGGACATCTATAATACGATGAACCCTCGCACCACAGATTAAACATGTTCTTGGCCTGTGCAAGTATAAATACGTATACTGTCAGCTCAAACCCGGTATATGTGTGCATGATCGTTGCTACAATGATCTATCTATCTATCTATCTATCTATCTATCTATGGAAACTATTTGCAGAGAAACCTATGTAATGATGACAGTGACCACTCTAGACACAGCTGTGATGACAAACCTTCCCGGGCTGACTTTGACCCCTGACATCTCCCCTGCACCCTGTAATCAAGACCAAAACACCACCCCATCCCCCCACCCAACAGTTCCTCAGAACATGGACCCATGCCTGTCCCTGCAGCTTCCACATTCCTCCCACAATAGTCGCCCTTCTGGGGTGACGTTAATGGTCTGCGTAACTGGAGGAGTCACAGGATGGGGATTGGGAGGGTTGGGGGGGGCACAGTTTCATTGAACTGAATACAATGGAAATACCACACACACACACAGTTAAAATGTGTTCTAGTTATTCATTTATGTTCCAACTGTCTTATAAATACACTGACTGTATTTGTATAAATACTGGGTGTTGTGTGTTTGTATTATATTTGTATGAGTCTGCGTGTGTGTGTGTGTGTGTGTGTACATACTGTACCTACAGTATACACACCTGTACATGTTTGTGTGCATGCAGAGGCATGGGTGCACTTTAAAATGGCAGACGGCATCCCTCATAGGGAGGCGACTGCTGTGAAAACATCCTATTGTATGTGGAGCCCTTCGACACACACACACACACACACACACACACACACACACACACACACGCAAACGCACACGCACACACACACACTTACACACGCACTTACACACACAGTCTCACACGTTAGCGATACAATTCCCTAGAAGAGACAGATTAGCCTCCTATTCGTCCTTCTGAGATCTGGTGAGTGCCAGAAGTGCCGCACCTCCCCTCTCTCTCCAGCTCACACACACACACGCACGCACGCACACACACACACACACACGCACACACAAACGCACACACCCCTCTGTCTACGCACAGTGAGTGTGACTGTGCACACAACAGGCTTGTTGCCTGCTTCTTAATAAGTCAAACATTAATTTATTTCCACTGGCAAATGGACCTCTTCCATGAAGAGCAATCTTTATTTTGAAGCCATTGAAGAAGGGGTGTGGAGAGAATGAGCCAGAAAGTAGAAATAGCTGAATGGTTTTCATTTACCCCGGTAAGTAACGTGTTAATAATCAACATGTAGTTTCTCTGAGGTAATAACTCACAGACACAGACAATTAACCGTTTAGCCATGTCTAAACAGTCTTGCGAGGAAGGGTTAGATATCAAGGATGATCACAAAAACAAAGCCCTTTTCAAGTGTAAATCTACATAGTACATATCTTATCACTTGCAAATACACTTTGGCACACAGAGTCAGTGTGCGGCATGACGTTAAAGTCTGAAAGATATGTCTGCATCAGCCAATTTACTGTACCACACTCCTCAAGTGTGGCTAGCCTCATTAAACACACTCTTAGCTGCTCAAGGGACTTATGCTGTACGCTCCTTAAGTCACATTTTAGCTGACTGCCTGTTCGACATGGTGCAGGCAGGGATTAACATATTTTAAAGAAAATCCCTGCACAGCCAGCCCTCCATTGTGTGTGTGTGTGTGCGTGCGTGTGTGTGTGTGTTGCTTCACTGTACATGTATTTTACAGCAAGATCTCATTGATCTACATTACAGTACCTCTCTCTGGCAGATAAAACCTATCTTACATGCAAGAGTTATGTCTTCATGTTGTTTTTCTCAAACGCTTCTCGGAAGTCACAAGCTATTACAGTAACAACATTTTTTTACCGCTACAAGCTAACATGGTCAAGACAATAACAACTAACATAAATATTTACATATACATTTACGTATACAAGCCCCATTCAGAAAATGTATGCACCACCAAAGATAAAATCTTGAAATTATCTAATTTCAAAAATCATGAAATGATCTCATTTCAAGATTTCAAAAGATCTTCCCTGCCTACATAAAACCCGCCAGACTCTAGAGCCCGTTGTACAGTATGCCCGCTCTGAAAACTGCTTGTTGATGGGAGAAAGCAATGATTCAGAAAGGACAAACTAGCATTTGTTTCCTTGCTAACGTTAATAGACCCCATCTAGTCTTTAATCCCGTGACACGATGACACCTTTGATGAAGTGACGATCCTCTGTCAGTCACCATAATGGGTAGACTGAATAAGTGATTGGCTTATTCAGATGAGAGGCAGTGTTGTTTAATTATCCAGGAGGAGTGGATGTTTTACGACCGGCATTCGACCAGTTACCGTAGGAACGCTCTGGGGCAAGAAACAGATGGGCTTGGTTGGAAAGAAAGAAACATACAGGCTATAACAAACAAACAAACCAAAACCCTGCATGTAAGCAGTTGCTGCATTGTACACAAATATGAACACATTCATTGAATTGACATATACGCACAAGCAACACGCAGGCACGCACGCATGCACGCACACGCACACGCACACGCACACCCACACACACACACACGCGCATACTTCAGACACCCAAACGCATACGTACGCAGGTGTGAATGGAGCCAAATTTGAGGGTAATGCTTCCTATTCTCCAAATAACAGGGGATAAAGAGAGAGAGAGAGAGAGAGAGAGAGAGAGATGAGAGGGTTTAACGATTGAGGTTGAAGGGGAAGATAAGGGGATGAAACAATGGATGAGTGCACAAAAAGCAGGAAGGTGTGGAGAGAGAGATGAGAGGCCAGACAACCGGATAGGAGGGGAGGAAATAGAGTTTAGGTGGAGAGATGAATGCTGTGTGAGAGAGAGAGAGGGCGGGAGGTGTTGGTGGGCCCTGAGGGTGGGGGCTTCAGGGCTTGGTTGGGGGGGGGGGGGAGAGATAGTGTCAGTTGAAATGAGACAGCACCGGGGGCTTCGCCTGGTCGACTGTCAGTAATGATACAGCCAGACCGTCTGGGGCGCGAAGAAAGACAGGTGACTGTATTTATACAAGAGGTCATGTGTGTGAGTGTGCGTGTGCGCGTGCGCGTGTGCGTGTCCCAGTCAGATTGTGTCCCTATAGATCATACTGCATTGTCTGCTTTTCTAAGAGCTACATTTATAGATCGCCAAGGGAACAGCGTTCAAGAGTTTCAATGTTCATCGACAGATTAACGTATATCACACAATATTAACACGTAGATAATAAATACACATTACACAAACCAAAATATCTACTTTTGCTTTGTAAAATATGACTAGGTTCAATAAAGCCTAAAACACCTTATTAAGCACACATAAGTCAATGTGTGCAATGGGGAATTTGGCGGGAAAGAAGTGGCAGACGTTTTAAAGACAGTGCTGACCAGTGAGTCCACTTGTCACCACAAAGCAAGCAGGCCCTGATATGACCAGACAGTGATGTAGGGAGTCTGAAGAGTGAAGAGACAGACGACACAAAACAGCGGAAGGAAGCACGAGAATACAAAAAACAACGCTCAGCAGAATATAAACGGAGGACGGAGAGTGAATGACAGATGGAGAGACGCATACGGTTATAGAAGTATGGGTGGCGGGGGTTGAGGAGGAGGGAAGAGGGTCTGGAGGAGGAAGTTACCTTACAACCCTGCACCTGTGTCAACAACTGGTGCTCGCAAACAGAGCGCCGCCTTCAAGGCGGGGTCAGTCATTCTTGCTAACTTCGAGCTCAAATCAAAACAGTAAACGGCGCCTCACACGTCGATATGAATTGTGAAGCAAAGCGTGGCGCTACGGCTTCGTTGATACGAGCGAGCGGTGCTCGCCACTTTGTTTATGTTCCAATTTACGGAGCCAGGGCTGTGTGGAAGTATCATATCACGCACAGAGAGCGGTAAGATAGCAAAATGCGAGGAGATATGCTGACAGGCTGGCAGTAGCGTGAAACAGCAGGCCACTATGGAGTCTCTGTGGCCCAGACAGCAGGTCAGCACTATGTGGCACACTGACGCTGCTGCACCTGATCCAACCATGCACACCCAGATATGAAGGACAAATAAAGTTAAGAAAAAGACAGGGGAAGGAGGAGGGGAGTGGGGTGTATTCCTGGGATAAATTGGGTTATTACAGAAGCAAAGAATAGAAGTGGACACAGTAGGCTACTGTTGATGGTGTAATAAAAAAGTATACAGTACGTGATAAAAAAACAAACTGCAATAATGCATAGTGTGTATATATCCATGTATATTCACAGTGTATAATTTGCAGTATATTGCATAAAACACGATAGCCTCTTGTGCCAATAAAATGATTTGTTTTTTATTATTATTCGTCTTATACTGTAGTTGCCTTTGTGGCAACTATTATTAAGCAGTGTGATATAGTGTTACAATATATTTACATGTCAGATTTACAGTAGTAAGCAGTGATTAAAACGACTGCATATTTCTGCTTTATAGCTGCAAAAAACACTAATGCAGAGGTGTGGTCACAGGTATCACAGGTATGTTCTTCTGTGATGGTCAAACTACCTTGATGCAATAGCAAGTTAGGTTGTGGTTATTGTGTGTCATGGTCATTGAGTCTATTGACATAGAGCTAAAATGTCATTTTAATTTTAATTTGTCTGACGAATGATGCATAACACATTTTCTTTTACGCATAACTTAACTTCAATGCCTTTCGTTTATGTAGCTAATACTACCTGTTGGCTATTTTTTATGTCAGTCTTATCGTGTGTGTTAGTGAGTGATTTGCATAAATAAAAGCTCAGTAAGGTTAACATGGTCATTGTTTAAATCTGAAGGGAGCATAAATGCTTTTCCACACCTAAAACACTGGATGAAAACTGAGCTCAGCTGGATTTCTCCTTCACAGCACAGCCATTAAGAGGAACCCCATCGTGCTGCTAATTACTTCATAGGGATTCAGTCCACGTTGACTTGACAGCTTGAACCCTTTAATAGAAGACGTGTGGTCTAAATGACCGAAATATCTCTGAGACGGGGACTTCAGTGAGGGACTCCCTGGCTGGCATGTCTTTAGCAGATATAGGGTTGGATCTAGGTCAATGGCTCCACTCTCTGGGAGGACAGGCTCTTGTGCTCGCCAGCTGATCGTGTCTCTGTTGTTTGCGTGGCAGGCTGAATGGAACGGATGCATTAGTGACCTGTATCCCCACAGGAGTCGCTGACATCTGAGAGCAGGCCTGGGGGACAGGCACTAACAGACATGGATCAGCAAAAACTTGTACATGATGCATATGCACTCATATATACTGTATGTATATATACTCACTGTTGCACACATGTAAGGACACACACATACAATGTATGTGCACAAAAACACACACATACAGGCTTGCACACATGCTCAAATGCTATTATGTAAAAGCTAATGTAGCCCACACTATGCCTGGGGTATCCAGGCTTTATTCCCAGAGATAAAAACAACCAGCACTATACAGTAGTGTTGGAAGTACATTCACATGCATGTACTGACTGGCATTAGTGCTTGTACACATGTGCACACACACACACATGTCGCGCACGCACACACACATCGGCACACAGCCTTTTAGATCCTCCGATCCCACTGCATGACTTCCAGGTCAGCAGCCAGGAATATGAAGTATTTCTATTGCGTACTCCCTGAGTGTTGTTCTGTATGTGGAGGGTAATGAACAGTGGGGAAAGGAGATGAGAGGGACAGAGAGGAGGGGAGAGGAGGTGGGAGGAAGAGAGAGGAGGAGAGGGACCATGATGGTGGCCTGTTTGAGACAGACATCAACTTGGACAAGCAATCACACTCGTTATGCCCACGAGCACATACGGTACAAACAGAGATATACAAACAGAGCCAAGTGGAGCCAAGCTTGGCCTCTGCAAATGGAGCAAAAAGAGCGTCAGCAGGCCCTGTCATTAGCACTCTCTTCACAGCAAACACCTGGCTAGTCTTCGCCTGCGCCTGTTCGCTCATATGACCTCTAAGGAAACCCAGAACCTTCTGTCACCTTAGAACACATCCCCCCTCAAACCCATACTACGCACAAATAGTTTAAATGTGTGTTTAAGGTTGCACGAACGTAAAAGTCTATAATTGTGACTATTGTTACATAGAAAACCCTGTACGAGGAGACCCCGCAATCACTTGCAGCAGGGTAGGCGGTCAAACTTTGAGACCCACTGGCCATCATAGCTGTAGTTGTGTGTACGCGCATTCACATTCACAGACAGACAGACATCAGCAGTATGCAGACAGCATGCGTACAGGCCATAATGCGGTGCAGCTCACAGGTAACAGGCAGACATGAGAGGGATGCTGAGGCTTCTACAGGGGCGGCGGGGGGAGGGGGAGGGGGGGGGTTAGAAAAATAACCCCCAATTCGTCAGCGGGGGGAGAGACACGGGGCAAACAATAGAGAGGAAATGAATGAGGACCCTCATCACGTCAGCCCACCCCTTCTCCCCTCCCCCACTTTTACCCCCCCTCTCTCCCCCGCCCCCACACAGATCATCTCGCAGGCTTTCTCTTGAGCTGTTTTGCACTGGGATTCCCTTTCACCGGAGCATACAAGCGTCAAATAGATGACACATTACAGTAATTATATCAGAACCAAGCCACGCACACACACAATACGCAATGCAACTGGCTCCCTAGAGCTGTCAGTTGAATCTTTCTCTCACCGTAAACGATGTCCATAAGTCCGTCCCAGGACGGAGAAAGCAGAGACAGAGAATGACAGACAGAGAGAGAGAGAGAGAGAGAGAGAGAGAGAGAGAGAGGCATATACACACAGTGCACTGAACCCATGGGCAAATACCAAACATTTAAACAGCTTGTTAGTGTGTGTGTGTGTGTGTGTGCGTGTGTGCGCGTGATGAGAAGTAGACTGGGGGATGGGGGTGCATTGAGGGAGGACTCATATTTGCTTAAGAGAAGAGATAAGTGTACCACAGAGAAAGGAGGGATGAACAACTGGGAAAGCATTAGTCAAAGTGTGTGTGCGTGTGTGTGTGTGTGTGTGTGTGTGCGTGCGTGTGTGTGCATGTGTGCGTGCGTGCGCGCGCGTGTGTGCGAGTCTTTTATCTTCTCTTGTATGTTAATTGCTTCATCCCTTTATCACGTCCGCCTCAGCCTGGTGAAGTGTGTGGTGCGATATGCGTGTAAGAAGATGGCTGTTTGTTTTGCTCTGCTACAAGGTCACTGGGACACCAGAGCAGCCTCATTGGTGGAACTGAATACAGATGGGACCGCAACCTCACGCTTGTGATATGATGTCTAATGACAGCTATTTAACACTGCTAATGGATGAGATAGGCTTATTTTGTGCCTGTCCTCTGAATGTTGTTAATGTGACCAGGGCAATGATGATGATGAAGATAGCGGCATGGTCGAGAGCTTACAAACAAATATAAAGAATGATAAAAATAAATAACAATTTAGGGACAGGTTGGGTGAAAAGGCTCCTCAAGTTTAGCTAACTTTATGCACGTCATGTCTCAATCTGGGTCACACACACACGCACAGACACAAACATACTCACAGCCCGTTCCACATACACGGACGAGACGGCCTGCCTCCCTTTTCTCAGCCCGAGGCTTTAGTGAACTGCTGTCCGCAGACACACCCACAAACACGCAAATGACATCTTCTGGAATACTGTCACGTATCGCTTCCTCTTAACACACCTCCAATATTATACTTTCCCTTTGCACTAGTTGTAACAGATAGAGAGAGAGAGAGAGAGAGAGAGAGAGAGAGAGAGAGAGAGAGAGAGAGGGGGGGGGGGGGGGGGGGTATTTTAATTTTTTAAAATGTTAAAAACCAAATTGTTTTAAACTTATTAT
>JAODUE010004673.1:0-10454 GCA_027564755.1 Amblyopsis hoosieri | reverse complement strand
GAGAGAGAGAGAGAGAGAGAGAGAGAGAGAGAGAGAGAGAGAGAGAGAGAGAGAGAGAGAGATATATAGAGAGATAGATATAGAGCGAGAGATAGATATAGAGCGAGAGATAGATATAGAGCGAGAGATAGATATAGAGCGAGAGATAGAGCGAGAGATAGAGCGAGAGATAGAGCGAGAGATAGAGCGAGCGAGAGATAGAGCGAGATATAGATATAGAGAGAGAGCGAGAGATATAGAGAGAGATATAGATATAGAGAGAGAGCGAGAGATATAGAGAGAGATATAGAGAGAGATATAGATATAGATAGAGATATAGATATAGATAGATATAGAGATATAGAGAGAGATATAGATATAGATAGATATAGAGATATAGAGAGAGATATAGATATAGATAGATATATAGATATATATAGATATAGAGATATAGATAGATATATAGATATATATAGATATAGAGATATATAGATATTCATTCTGATCAGGTGTGGACTGTGAGTGAATAATCCACTAACTCCATGGTTCCTTCTGAACGTCCCTCCCTCCCAGGACTGAGTTGGTGTTTTCTGTGACGCGTGAGCTGCTGAGTGTGGCCCCATCCTCCCTCTCTTCTCCTCTGTTCACTCCGCCCAACCTGCTCTCTCTCTTCTCCCGCTACGTGGACAGACAGAGACTGGAGCTGCTACAGGAAAAGCTACAGTAAGGAATGGGGGACACACAAACTGACACGATGAGCATGCATGTAATCTACTAGTAGTGGTAGACCTTCTGGGACCTACCATCAAAGTAGATTCAGCACTAATTATTTGTCATTTGTTGTGCAACATTTGAAATACGTTTTTATTAAATTTGATGATTTTTTTCTTTATTTTTCAGGATTTCAGCTTTGTCCAGGTAAAAGTTACTACAAACATCAAGACAACACCATCCTCCACCCCTTTACGTAGCCCTCTCTTGTGTGTGTGTGTGTGTATGTGTATCTGCGCGAGTATGCAAGTTTTCTTTTTGTTAGGGTATTTTTTTAGTTTTGTGCGTCTGGGGTGGATTTTAATCGAGCAGAAAATCATGTCACTTTGGTTATTGTTCAAGTCTGATATGTATGCATGTGTGCCTGGGATGCAGCTAGTGCGAGATGCACAGCTTGAATGGAGAGAAAAAGTTCATCTGCATTTTTAAATGAAATTAACGATGATGCCTGTGATAAACCATCAAATTAAAAAGTATTTCTATTGTACTTGCTTCATTCCTGCTCCGTTTACTTTGTATTTCACACTAAAACTCACATGTTGGTGTATGTAACATGAATAGTAACTATAATCACTTTTGAACAGGGAATTTAATATCTAATTGTTTTCCGCCTACCAAGAATCTTAAATTTAGGAGGAATTAAGTTTATTATTGGACTAGGCTCATGTACACAATTCTATGTAGTGCTGGTGCTGTTTTTACTATCTGGCTCTGACACGTTGTAAATTATATATATAGAGACAAATTAAAGATGTATTGCACTGCAGCACCTAAATAGTGGTCAGTCTGTGTGTTGTGTTTGCATCCTATGAATTCAAATGTTTACATTATGAAACAGCATAACTCAGCACACTGTTTGCTGAGTGTGACGGAGATCGTCCGTCCCTCTCGGGGAATCGAGCCCCGATCTCCCACGCAGAGAGCGGACGCTCCTACAAGGCAGGCCAAAATCCCATGGGCCCTGGCCTGCGTCACCAGAGCGTCCTATGAGGTGTCGAAGAGTGAGGATTAACACCGCACAGCTACCTGCTGGTCACCGTTACACTGTCATACAGATTTTTGCAGAACTCACCATTTGCAAGGTTTTCTACTTTGACAAAACAGCTAATCAAAAATATACGAGTCAAGGAAATAAAGGTTCTAGTCCTGATTCAACAGATTGACTAAAATGGGATTTATAGCATCACCTGCGGTAATCAATATCTAGAAAGTATTACTTTATCCTTAAAAAAAAACATTCTTAAAATAAAACATGTTTATAAACATTAAATACACGTATCTTAAATTATACGATGTTGAGAATCCTTTTGCATATCTTGCATCTCGTCTTTGCAGCCTATCAATCGCCACAAATGTTAGACAAAAATTAGACAAAAGATTCGATCCCAGAACGTCATGGGCGCTAGCTGCCCTCGAATTAGGCAGGCAAAACTTATTTTTTACAGCAGGCCAGGTTTCTTTGGATAAAATATGTAAATAGCAAAACAGGATTTACATTGTTATTGAAAAGAGTAGTCATTTCAGTCAGTCCAGCAGGCTACTATTGTAGCCTTTATGGAATTGGTAGAGAAAACGTAATCGCCCGAACAGGGACTTGAACCCTGGACCCTCAGATTAAAAGTCTGATGCTCTACCGACTGAGCTATCCGGGCTCTGAAGAATGAGAATTTACAAATATTTTTATAGGATAATCTATGTGCATCATTGTAAATGAGATATAAACTACCGTAAGAGTACCTATGCCATATTTAACGTGCATATGGACGGAAGCTCGCCCCTAACATCGTCGTAGTCCCGTTTGTGATTATATTAATTCTATTAAGTACGGATCAGGCAGGCCTTTTATAGCATCGTTCTCCAAACGCCCCAATGCGCAATCATTATATTTAGCTTATCAAACAATTACATGAAACTAAGCAATTACTATTTTGACAGTCTGCTCTTTATTCTTTCTATTTTCTGCTCTATTGATGCCCCTATATAGAGCGATGTTTGGTTGTTTCAATGTCATCACGTTGCATATTCTCTATTATAAAGTAACAGATTTGAGCAGATTTATTCTGGTTAAATTTAGGATATGGTAATTCCACAGTCTAAATTAAAGCATTTCATAAATGTTTGCCAATTTAGACAAAACCATGATCATATTACGAATAATATATTTTATATGAGAAAACCAATGGCCCCATCTACTGGGCACAACGTGTCATTGAATGTAAAACGAATGCAACATGAATGCGCCATGGCCTTCAGTCACCATGTGTCAAGCAAACGAACATCTTCGATATGTTTGGAGCCTACGTTTGACAGTGATCTCCACCACCACATAAGACTAAAGCGCCCAATAGCATTTTGTTTTTGGGTTGGATCATTTGGTTCGACTCGCACGATTGTTTGGGAATACAGCAAACGAAGCGGCGAAATGGGCTACTGAACGAAGGAAGAATTGTGCTGGGATTGAAGAACTGCAAGATTGGAAGACGCTATTCGTGAGAAGTGTATTAATTTGCTTATTTACATAATGCATGCATGTTGAGGTCAGACAGGACAGGACTCCAGAACATGGAGCCAGGCCACGTGCCAATGAAACGTCGCGAACTTACCAAGCGTAGGACAGAAAGGTAGCATTAGGGAAACTTTCAACTAGCCATAATGGTAAAATGTGAAAAATGCCACATTAATTATATGACGAAAACTAAACAGTTTCACAGAAAATCTATCAACAGGTGGCTCCGTGGCGCAATGGATAGCGCATTGGACTTCTAGTCGTATATGAGATGCAATTCAAAGGTTGTGGGTTCGAGTCCCACCGGAGTCGCGTTTTTAATCGTCACTTGAAGATGTATCTTTGCACTAGTGACTAGTCTATGTACTGACCTACTGCGAATTTCGTTTTGTCCGTCTTAAAAGCATTCCATGTAAATACCCGTAAAATTGACGAGTAGCGTAAGCATTTCAAAATCAAATTGTTTGATTTTGTTCTGTGTAAAAACACTTAATAAACAATATTTCCATTATGATTTGTAGGCTACTATAACAATGCTAACTTCAGCCGTTTATGCTAAACCTTTATGCTAAACTTGTAAAATCTCAACGGCCACCAGATGGAGAAACTGACTTGATTTAGCTTTAATATTGTCCCACGTTGAGTGTCATACAACTAGTGTCAGCAAGTTGCCTGCCACTGTTCATTGTGGCATGGCAAGAGCTGCAACGAGAATGTTAAGAATATTTATGAGCATTCTTTTTCACCTGGCTGGCAATCTGGCGGTAAGATTTTGATTCCCACAATTATTCAGTATAACCTAGCCCTATTTGTATTACATGTATCAATGCAAAATGTGCTAAATGTAATAGTAAATAATTGCAATAATGAAATATAATGCTGCTGCTTTACATTTATAACAGCTATAGGACAGATTCACTCGTCAAAAGTTGTGCAACTCAAAGTCATATTACACCATCAGGCTGTTTCACTAACAATGTCACTAAATAGCATGCTTGATCAGGGTAACCACCATCTCCTCTGCCCCTACTATCCTCCAGGCCCCTGTGCCCTGTGAGGAGAGAGTGCATCGCCTGGAGGCAGAGCTCCATCGGCTGATGGGAGTTATCGATGACCAGCATCGCTATATTAAAGCTCTACACAGCAGCCAGACACATCAGCTGGGGGAAATACCCAACACACACCTTGGTACAGAGAACCTGTACAGAGGTACAGCATGGCTACACAGCCAATTACTTGTTTGTGTGTGTGTGTGTGTGTGTGTAGAATGGTACATGTCAATTAATGCCTGAATTCACTTTTAAGAGCAACACCTTGTTGTGTTTGTGTGTGGGTGTGTGTGTAATGGTACGTGTCAATTAATGCCTGAATTCACTTTTAAGAGCAACACATCATTGTGTGTGTGTGTGTGTGTGTGTGTGTGTGTGTGTGTGTGTGTGTGTGTGTGTGTGTGTGTAATGGTACGTGTCAGTTAATGCCTGAATTCACTTTTAAGAGCAACACCTCATTGTGTGTGTGCCTGCAGACTGCTCAGAGGTGTTTGCGGATGGTAACGTGGCTAATGGTTTGTATGTGGTGCGGCCAGACGGGTCACCCACGGTATTCAACGTCTACTGTGACATGAGCAACGGAGGAGGATGGACAGTCTTCCAGAGGAGAAGAGACGGACAAGAGAGCTTTGACAGGTTAGAGAGTGGGAGAGGAATGAGCCGTTCATACAGGGCTGAAACGATCATCGAGATAATGTGTTTCAATGTGTGGGGCGAGCTAGTTATTAGAAGTTAGCAAGCTTTCTCAAGAATGACTAAGCCTGCTTTTAATGCACTAAATTTGTTTAGTTTGGACAGATGTAGGGTATGCCATTTAGGCAATATACAGCATTTAGATAAGTTGATAAACCAATTAGTTAATTATATGATGACATTTCTTATTTTCTTTTTTGTATATTCACTATTGCTCGTTAATATAGCAAAATTATTATTATTTTACTCGAATCAATTGAGTAATCCGTAGGATAGTTTGGTGAGATTTGAGTGCCACAGCACACTGGGATATTGTAAGGTGGACAACACGTAACCAATGTTGTGAGCAGATCTTCACCAGCAATCCACACATTTTCTAGGGGATTGAATCTATCAAATCTACAAGGAAACAACCTTTAGCATATCTGATGAAAAAGGTGGAATCTAGCAGAGATAATTCATTTGATTAAAAAAGATGGGAAATATTTCCCCACTAGCATATAAAACTGCATACAAGAAGTAAGGACATTTGTGTAGTATTCTGGCTCGCTTTTTGCAAAAATATTCAGAGCACTGAACATTGTAGGCTACAGCGCCATCTTTGCTTTTGATTAGTTTGATGTTGTTTATGTCAAGCTAAGCTGTATCTGTGTAGAAAGGAGCAAATCTGAGTCTCTAGCAGGTTAAAAATAGATTTACAGTTCTACCTTTTCAGTATGCCAGCCTTTATGGTAGACCACAACTAATGTTAACTTATTGGAAACTATAGTTTCAGCACCTTATGAAGGCTAAACATCTATAGATCTTATTTTACTAGAATTTTTTTTTTTTTTTTTTTTTTTCTTCTCTACTACTACTACTTTACTTTCTACTTACTAGTCCTGAAGTTCATCCTTATAGCTGTGCTGTTTATGGATGGTCTGCTGACATAGTTGTAGTGTTAATAGTTGTATCAGCATTAAAATGCTGCATGTATTATGTGTAATAGTATGTGTGTTTTGCATGGTGTCTGTGTGTGTCATAAGAGCCTGGGTGGAGTATAAGAATGGGTTTGGTGATCTCTACTCTCCTAATGGTGAATTCTGGCTTGGCAATGAACCTCTACACTACATAACATCACAAGGTGTGTACAATTTATGGTATTGTGTATCATAAAATAGCATTTCCCTTCTAGTTAATTCAAGGTTGTATCTTTTTTAAAGCTTTAGTTTGTGTTCTTGGTGCTGAGACATGGTCAGTTCTAATGAGGAAAGTAATTTATTTCTACCTTTGGTTTTAGTTTTATTATCAACATAGTCTGTTTTACTAAACAATGTTTTTTCCTGTTCATTAAGGTCTCATTATGTTGGGTTAAGTGATAGGCCATTTGTCTTAGCATAGTAAACACATTGATTTTTTTTAGGAAAGTATGATCTGAGGATTGACATGGAGGACTTTGACGGTAATCAACGCTATGCCGAGTACAAGAACTTCAAAGTGGATGATGAGAAGGTAGGTACAAATGAGCATCTGTCAAATAGACAGGATTTTTTCTGTTCCGTTAACTTTGACACCAACTCCCTCATACTGTCTTTATCTTTAAACCCTTGTTCTCAAAACAGTAAGTGGTCATATTTAGACTAATTGTTCCAGGCTTCATCAACTTTGATTACAGAGCAAGGACATTTGGCAAATCTCTTTTTTTTTCTATTAAGTTCCCACAATTATTCCCATGTCAAGTAACTGGTAACATTTCTTTCATAGTAAGTATTCTGTCATCAGTTTTGCACCTTTGTAAATTATCCCTCTGGGGATATTGAGAGGTGAGAAAACAATAGTGACCCATGATTGACATGCAACATAAATACAGTTAATACATAAATAATTGTGCAGGGAAATAACCAAAATGTTGCACACAACACAGTGATACAACTGCTAGAATTTCAATACAGTACTTGCACACATCTTTTTCTCATCTGTTCTTCCCTCCAAGGACCAGTTCCAACTCCATTTAGGAGAGTACACTGGTAATGCAGGAGATGCCCTGGCAGATGCCCACAGGCCCAGTCTTTCTGCACCAAGGTGGACAGGTCCAGAGTCAGGCGGGGTCAAGTTCAGTACCTTCGACCACCCAAACGACAGGGATAAAGACGCAAAGTGCATCCGACATGACCAGTCTGGCTGGTGGTTCAGCAGGTACGCCATATCTTTCACGTTGAGCATGGTTCTCAAGGTTAATGGTAAACATTAATGCTCTGAGTGTGCTGCACTCACTTGACTTAAGTCTGCTGACGGTTTACATCGTCTTACTTATCTGATCTCGTTTTAGGTTTATTCTGTTATGTATTTTTTAAACCATCGTTGACAGTTGCTCCGATAAGGCAAACTGGAAGAATAAACACGTGAAATTCCCAAAGCATACTAGCTTGTCCTTGAACTATGTCTTTCCTGCATTTCAACAGCTATCTTTGTTCCACCTCTGCCCCTCACCATCTCTTTCATCCCTCCCGCTGCCAGGTGTGAGTCTGGGAACCTGAATGGTCAGTATTACAAGGGACCGTACCAAGCCATGACCCAGGATGGGGTAGTTTGGTACACGTGGCACGGATGGTGGTACTCTATCAAATCTGTGGTCATGATGGTACGAGCTGCTGATCTCAAGAATCCACCGACTGTTGCCAGTACCTGACCACAAGACAACCACAGAAACCACCGGGTCCCATGGGAGAATGCTGTGGGGACAAGACTGAGATGCTCTCCTAAACAACCCCCTTTTTCATCATTACAAGACATGTTTTTTTTGTGTGTCTTTTTACATGCCACTTAACAAATGCAGAATGATATGATATGCCAACGATACATTTTTTTTTTTTTAACAGACATTGCCTAGAGAAATTTTTTATGTCTATAATATACATTTCCCGACTGTCCTGTGGTTTTGGTTTTAATATTCAAAATAAATCTCACTGTGGGTAAATTGGTTTTGACATTTATTCTATGTGAAACAAAAACAACATGGTAGCAAGTTGAGGCATTTTGAGTACATCTGAGGTTTCTCAGACTACATGGACAAATTAAATACACCCCCCCCCCCCCAAATCAGTTTACTCACAGGCCACTTGTTAGACACAGAAGTCTGACGCGTGGACATACAATTACTTCCAGAGTAGTTGTATCATAAGCATGTATTTACCCATAGACAGATGTGTTAATTTATAAGGACTATGTTTAGCAGTAAACCTTATAAACATTAGAGCAACACTGCACAGAATTCAGAAACTAAGTGGAAAGAAATTTCCATTTAGTCCATCCACAGTCTCTCTAAAGTATGATCCTTTAATGTTTAGGCCTGAAAAGAGATGAAACATTCCATGTTCGTCAAGTAGATGTTAACAGGGACATAGTTAACAGATTATAAACAGCTCGTATAATTTATTACAGCCCACAAATCCTATTTGCCCAGGTAATGTCATGCAGATCCACCCATTTCCTCTAGGGGTCCATTTATTGAGCGTCGCTCTTTGGGAGAAGAAAAAAAGGATAAAAAAAAAAAATAGATGCCATGCTAATCCATCAATGCGTCGGGTACCCATCGATTTATGATTAATCAAACCCAAAAATCAAACTAAACATTTATTTTTCAGTCATACAACTCGCCCAAGGATAACACCCGGCCGGCCACCTATTGTAATGTGAGATGGTCTTACATAATGTGGCACGCCCAAATAAAACTGTACACTTAAGTCCAACATGAGGAATAAATCAAAACAAAAGGGACACTATGTACAAACCCTGAGGTGTGCCCATTGGCTTTAGTGAAAGAAAAGTCTGCTGAAGAACCCAGGCATTTTGGTTGGTAAAGAGAGGGACTGACGAGGCCAGTCCCACACATCCAAGTAAGTGCATTGGTGCCACTGTGTTTCAGCATTTTCCAAACGTCTGGTTGTCTTTTATAGTTCAGTTATATCCAAAGTATGGATGCCATGACTGTCTTGTCTGTCCATATTTGGAAAAGCTTTGATCCTTGAGAGGCTCGGCGGAGGGTTGTGGAAGAGTTTTTAAGAATGACATGACATGTTCTCACTCTTTCCATCTCTCTCACTCACACACACACACACACACATTGTTGGGATGGTTATCTCGGTGAAAGAGGTGCTGTCGTGGTGAAAGAGGCGGAGTTTCGTGGCGAGTGAAAAGGAGAGGTGGGCGACAGGCGGCGAGGGCTTGCCAGAAGGTCGCCGTTGTGCAGTTTCCACAGCAACTCCTCGTTCTCCATGGAGAGCCGCTTGTTAACCTTGGACTCCTTCTGCAGAGTCTGCTGCAACATGGCCTGCTCGCTAGATAGCTGCCTGTAGGGGGCGACAGTCAGAGTACGCTGACACCAATTCTATTCTGTAATGGTAATTGATAAATTGCCTGTCTGTGGAAGTGTGGAATTACCTCTTTTTTTTCGTCTAATTCGTCTAATTCTAGATTGATCTTTAAATGTTGTTACATTCCTGTGAAAGTAGTGGGCTTATAGAGCCCATATAGACCAAAGAGCTGATTTGACTAAAATACAAAGGCCATGTCCTGTCAGTGGATTCTAAAATGAACTACTACCAATACACCAATATAGAGGGAAACCAACATTTTGGAAGGTGTTGGATAAAATACGAGAAACTTTCAGACAAAAATGACATGTTCTAGTCTCATTTAAACCTCAATTAGTCTCAATTAAACCTACTTGGACAAAGCAGCGTGTTTATCCATCCGGGCCTTGTAGTCCTCGTTCTCCTGTTGAACCTTTGTCAGACATTCTTCCAGTTTAACATTAATCTCCACCTGACAGAAAGAACAATACTGTTTAATCCAACATAGACAAGATATGCGTAACATATTGAAGTGCAGTGTGCATGCCAATAAGGCTCTTACCAGTTTATCCATCTCCATTAGCTTCTTCTCCTTCTGATGAAGTTGAGAGGTCTTAATCTCCAGAACCACCTTCAGACTTTCCAACTCCTGCTCCAGATACACCGTGTGGGGGTCCTTCTAGGATAGTATAGGGGGAAAAAAAGAAATGTATAGTGAATTAGGCTAGCTGTGGTGCAATACACTTCAACACAAGCAGATGTCAGTCTTGTTACATGAGTAACTTACTTACAGATTTACTATTCATGTGCAAACATTTGTGCTTATGTTTAAAGTGTCATTCTGCATGGTGATTTGGCATCAGTAACTAAAATTTGATGTTACTTACCAGAGTCTTATCACTTAGTATCCTTCTCCTTTCCTCCTCTGCTTTCAGCTTTCCATTCAGAGTCTCGTTCTCTGAAGACAACTCAGCTAATCTCTCCTACATGGATGCAGAGAGGGGTGGATAGAGGCAACGAAAGTGAGGTGGTGGGGTGAATAATTCATACACGTGTGCAAATACAACCAGTAGAAAATAACTTCAGTAGATATGAGAGAGAGAGAGAGAGAGAGAGAGATATATA
>JAODUE010004672.1:0-10454 GCA_027564755.1 Amblyopsis hoosieri | reverse complement strand
AATGCTCCATATAAAGAGAGAGGCCCAACCCGATAGAAAATGTTCCTTATAAAGAGAGAGGCCCAACCCGATAGAAAATGCTCCATATAAAGAGAGAGGCCCAACCGATAGAAAATCCTCCATATAAAGAGAGAGGCCCAACCCGATAGAAAATGCTCCATATAAAGAGAGAGGCCCAACCAGATAGAAAATGTTCCTTATAAAGAGAGAGGCCCAACCCGATAGAAAATGCTCCATATAAAGAGAGAGGCCCAAACCGATAGAAAATGTTCCTTATAAAGAGAGAGGCCCAACCTGATAGAAAATGCTCCATATAAAGAGAGAGGCCCAACCCGATAGAAAATGTTCCTTGTAAAGAGAGAGGCCCAACCCGATAGAAAATGTTCCTTATAAAGAGAGAGGCCCAACCCGATAGAAAATGCTCCATATAAAGAGAGAGGCCCAACCCGATAGAAAATGTTCCTTATAAAGAGAGAGGCCCAACCCGATAGAAACTTAATTCTGTAGCAGAGGGGTAGTATAACCCGTTCCATAGCCCGGTTGAAAGAAGAACTCTACCATGTAAACGGTTAAACCCGATTACTTTGTGTTCAGAACGTTCTGAATGGGAGTTATTACGGCGACTTCACCTGGAGCCGTACGTCTCTCCACCAGTCACACAAATAGCCTCACTCTCCCGACGACGTGCCTACAACTAGTGTAGCCAGCTTTAGCCTTTTTGCTAGCGGTACACATTACGACACCGAGCCTAATGTGTGCATGTTTAACATCTATTCCGATACATTGCGAGGGTGCATGTAAACACCAGATGACATTGTAATCTGAACAGGTAACCCGAAATGTTCAACTGGAAAGGTTCCATCTGAAAAGACAAATAAGTGTCCATGTAAACCCAGCTAGAACAGAGTGGTTCACATCAAACTGTTCCCTTAGATTGTAGGCTTGAACTCTCGTTCGATACGTACCGGGAATTATGGGTAAACCCTGAGTCATCACCAGGAGCAACAGAGGCTTCTAACTGCAACGGTTTCTACTTTTCCTTTGGGGTCACAAATGGAAACACACAGGAACTGTTGAACTACACTTCCCAGCATGTGGACTACACACACCAATGGAAGCTACACAGGACACAGATAGGAGACAATGCCCTCTTTCACCATGGTAACAGTACAAGCATCCGAATAGCTCTGTGTCTCTTTAACACCACCTGTGGACATAGCTGGGTCTCTGCTGTGGCTCTGTCAAGGACAGGGTTGTGTTCTCTGATGATTTTCAGGTTATTAGTGCTAGCGATGGTATGGTGAGCATGTTTTTAACTCCTGTGTGTGTGTGTGTGTGTGTGTGTTCTGGAATGTTTTGATTGGTCTGTTGTGCACAGTGTCCTTGTGCTGTACTGCCCTCTACTGTCCTGTACATGAAGTTCATCTCCTCACCAGCCAGAACATCTGTGTTGTCAGTCTGTCCGCAGCTTTCCTCCATTTGTCTCATCACCTGCTACATGACAGCTGCTGAAGCGTGTGCTGCTACCTCCAGACAGTAGGTGGCGGTAATGCTTGGCATCGCACCACCAATGAAGCAACAATTTCACCAAAGCATTCACAGAAAACCATCCAACTGCATATTTAAGATGACAGACCAGTTAGTACTGCAAAGGGTGCTGTAAAACGGAACATTTTAATTCTCGTCATTCCTCCGTTGGACTTGCCGCTCATCATTCGGTCACCATGGCGACACCAGTGAGGGCTGTACAAGTGCCTGTCTGACTCTTCTGGGATCGGATCGCACCAAAACAAACCCCAGCAGGCCTTTATTTAATAATGAATATAGTTTTCTTTTGTTTACACACTTTTCTTGAGAGCTGTCAGTATAATATATATACATTCAAGGGTCGATTTATTTCTGAAAAGTAAATTATTTTGTTTCAGGGTTTTTTTATTTTATTTTATAGAGATGTGATGTTTTTTTGCTGCTGTATGATCTATTATGTTGTCCTCTGGAGTCATGGTGCTAGTTAGATGGTGAGGTCATCCTCTGCCATGTCTGTGAGATCTCTCTCTCTCTCTCTCTCTCTCTCTCTCCCTCCCCCCGGTGGTACAGAAGTGTATAACAGGGGCACTACAGCAGTTGTAAAAATCAATACATTTCAAAATGTGTTGAGAAAACAAAATCTCCTATATCATGTCCTTAACACAAGCCTGCAAGGGATTTCCTATGCACATGAAATGGTTTTGAAGTTTAATCTTGAAGCTGTAGGCTAATGAAATAATCCTATTTTTTTCCTTTTTTTTCCCCCCTTAAAATAATATATACTTGGCGATGGTACTTTATAACAGTATGCTGTAGTTTGGCTCTTTTGCTGACCAAGAACCCTTCTAATGTCATTCCGATTATGTTTAGGAATAGGACACGTTAGCCTTTCAGAATCTAGTTGATCTAAAATATCAATGAAAATAAAATGAACATCTGCATTTTAAGAAAGATTAAAATAAGAGACTCCTGGGATACATTTCCTACAGGTTTCAATAAGATAATAAAAAAAAAGATCCATATGCATCTTGCCCACGCTCTACCTCCTGAGCTGTATACAGTCTAAGCACGCTCAACATGTATTTCCATTGTGTGTATGTTCGATGTAAGAATGTCTTCTGCATGTTATTAGGGTTCAGATCAGGGCTAGTCCAGCTGTTAAGGAGCTTCTCCAGTGCCTTTCCTCTACAAAGATGTCGTGGTGTAAAGTGCTTATTGCTCACTAACTACTTTTAGGTGTCATCATTCCAGCTTTCAGAAGTTTCAAAAGGTAACTGAAAGTGAACCAAAGTTTGAGTAGTGAAGGTTAAGTCCGCTCATTTCAATTTAAACGTCAAAGCCAACAAACCTCTTTAACTACAATTTTTGTGATCTACTGTACATGAAAATATCTAGCGGCGTTAATATTGTAATTTATGGCCAGTACATTTGGTTTTTAAAAAGCAATGTCCCTGTCAACATTACCCTTACTGATGTACTACAGTCGAACCACAATAGAAAAGGGAATAGTGTTTCATGTGAACGTTTTTTAAAATATACTGTCTACAGACTGACTTATGTTTTGGACCGATGAGCCTTTCAAACTCATGAACATAAACAAGTAGTGTGGTCTCGGTGATAACTACATACAATATAAAACAACTCTGTTGTCTGTCTATGTCACTCTTACTCTAAGAAGCACAGTCTTCATCAGCCACAGTTTAACCAACAGCCTAGGTCAAAGGTCAGTCCTTGCCCTGCCTCTACAGCCATTCCAATTGTCTTGTCAGGTGTTACATTTGCTCTTGCTCCTCCCCCTCAGGTAATGAGTAGAAGGCTTTATAGCCAATGACATAAGGTTTACAGGTCACACAGCACTGTCAGCCAATGACATAGGAGTTCTTGCAAGTTACTAATGGCACAAACGCCACTACGTCTGATCTGATTGGTTCCTGTATGTTAGCAAAACATATTTAGAGTTAGTAAGTAAATACACTATGCTCATATCTTTGCTGTTAGAGTGTTTTTAAATGTCCAACTTATTCATGTTGAATTATCACAACATCCTAGCAATATAAATTTAGGACTTTGTAGCAATTTATGTTAGCTGAATATTAACTAAAAACTGCCTGTACATTCGTTATAATACATGTCTTTTTTAACCGCGCCTCTATCTTTAAATGGGAATGCAGTGCACACATTGACAGTGTCGAGCAATACATGCTCTTGTAGCTTGAAAATGTAGAAGCAGAACATTTGTATTTTTTATTCCCCGATCCTCAGAATAGCTGAATGTCAACAGCTGACCCAACGCAGGTCACTGTAGAAGCATGTAGTGGTCTCCCTTTATAAGCCACAGGTCAGTGTGTCCTCTGTACATAGAAGCATTTGACAGTTAAGAGTAACTGAATACAAAATAAAAAGTGGGGGGGAAATTGTAACATTTGATGGGAGGTGAATTTTTACACAGGTCGGGATGGGTGGGGTGTTGTGGTTTCTTTTACAACCGCATAGCGGGTACAGGACATATTATCTTGGCCTCCTGTTTGTCATAGAATTCACAAATAAATGTTTGTTGAAAATAATATAGTGTTGTGTGGGTTCAATTTCACTACTGTTGAAATCCATTCATATCTGACAATGCTGACAGCCTAGTTCACATATCTATAAACATTCCTCTGAGCTGAGGCTGATTTAAACAGAATGTCAGGCAACCCACTTCTGACCAATTAACCTGCCAAAAAATAATTTTTGTCGTAATCTAGAGTATTTGAAGTGTAACTGCATCCTAAATTGTGTTTTTTGAGCTGTAGACAAAGTAATAAGATATGTGACACATTAATGCTGGTGTTGAATATTTACAAAATTCCTGTTTTTATAAAAAAAATCTGCATTTAATAGACTGAAAACAGAACTACACCTCAAATCCGTTAAAAATCACCCCAGGACCTGGCTGGCTTTACCGTACACTTAGCACGCTCATACATCATCAAATTAAAATGTTATTATTGTTAATGGAGGTTTCCCTCTCAGCCCCTCCCCTCACTCAGCTCCTTGAAGCATTTTTCAAAGTTGTAGTGGGTGGAGTCAAGCTCAGAGCTGGTATACGGGGTGCAGTTACACTTTAATATTGACTAAATTACTGTTTTTATACAAATTTGGATTTTATGGTCTGAAAATGGCTCGTAATATCTGTTAAAATTTGCCCTGGACTTGGCTGGTTTCCAACAGTACTCATACTTTCCTGAGTCTTCAAATGTAATTTTAATCGGGCCCCGATAAAAATATAATTTCTTCTTGAACCTTGTTGAAACATTCAGTCATATTTGTTTGTCGCAAGGCCACATGTGAGAAAGCAGAATAAATTAGTGCAAGAAGCCTGGCCAGATGAGATATGATGATGATGATGATGAAGCCTGGCCAAATGAGACTTTGACGATGATGAAGATGAAGCCTGGCCAAATGAGATATGATGATGATTAAGAAGCCTGGCCAAATGAGATATGATGATGATGATGAAGAAGCCTGGCCAAATGAGATATGATGAAGATGAAGAAGCCTGGCCAAATGAGATGATTATGAAGAAGCCTGGCCAAATGAGACTTTGACGATGAAGATTAAGCCTGGCCAAATGAGATGATGATGAAGATTAAGCCTGGCCAAATGAGATATGATGATGATGATGATGAAGCCTGGCCAAATGATGAAGATGAAGCCTGGCCAAATGAGATGAAGATGAAGCCTGGCCAAATGAGACTATGACGGTTAGGCAACACGGAGTAATTAAGCGACATCCAGGTAATTAGGTTTCACAACTGCAATAATGCCAATCTGTGGACCTGACCGATGAATATTGTCTGGGACACCAATACAAGGCTGCAACCACCATTATAACTGTGAAGTTTATTCATATCAAAAGATTTACAATAAAATATTTATTCTGTTATTTGACAAGGAGAAGCGAGGAAAGAAATCGCCCGGACGACTTCTCCTTCTCATCACCCACCACGGACCCACAGATAATTATAATAATATATCTATTACATTTACAAAAATACTGTACAGACAGCTGCTCTAAAACCAAAGAGCTTGCTCTAACCAGAAAGAAGCACTTTGTCCGCAGCAGTTATGACTACAACCATCTGAAGGTCCTGCACCAACCAACTGGATTGATCACAGAATGGAAGACCTGGAGAGAAGCCCACACACGTCATGTGTGCGTGCAAGCGTGCATGTGTGTCTGTTTTTTAGTGTGCTTTGTTTCAGACAAATATAGGAGTTTGGTTTGTGTGTGTGTGCGTGCGTGCGTGCGTGTGCAAACTGTTAAAGACCAATAGACCCTTGATTTATATAATTAAACAATAAATACCAGAGTGCAACAAAAATATACAATATACACACTCTGTATGTGTGATACAGGTTGCATTCCCGGCCAGTTGCCAAGGCGTTTGCTGGTTTAGTTTAGTACCAATGGAGATTCTTCTCTACTTCCAAAATACTGACTCCACTTTGAACAAAAAACATTATCCGGGGAAAAAACAGACTTCTATGGACGTTCCATCTCTAGTCTTGTGTAAATATAATAAGGCCCAGTATAGCAGATCGCATTATAGTTTGCATGACCAGATGAGAGCTTTGTGAAAATGCACCAATTCACAGCAATGGTTGAAACCTTTCCATAGATTTACCTGCCAATCGTTTTAAGCCAAGCCTACAAGAAAAACTAGTTAAATATTTTTAAACCAGGCAGATATAATGCTAATCTGAGGGATTCTAATTTTAGATAACAGGGTAGGTAATTCATGACAGTGCCTTGGTTTACAACAGTGCAATGACAACAATTTCAACAAGTTATTTAACCCAGTTCGGTCTTAAAATATTTACAGCTTTAATCACTCTGGGAAACCAGTGAAACTCTGTCAAAGAGAGCATTCCCCTCATGGTCTTATTCAGTCTAACTGGCAGGATCTCAGATTATAGTTTTCAGTGTAGATTGATCACGTGTATGTGCATGTTGACAACAGTTTGAAGAGTAAGCCTGGAGATATCCCTCAAGATATCCTTTAAGGCCGCCGTTATCCATTTGTCCTGAGAAAACATGTTACGGTGGAAGAGAGGTATGGATTCACTTTGGACAGGTCATGAGTCAGCAGTTGTCCTGGATCAAGACCTAAATGATGTTAATCCTCCAAACACTAGTCCCACGGTTCCCACGGTTACCTGCAGACCAAACCGCGTCTCCAGGTGACAGGTACCATTCAGAAGGAACATGCTGGTTACCATGGATAGTTGTGACCCAGACCTGCTTTCCCTCCCAGATGAGTTTTTCAAGTATTGTTGAAGATGATTTAAAAGAAGAAAAAAAAAATAGAGGAATAAAAGAAAAGTTAAATACTAAAAAAGAAACAAAACAAAATGTCTCCAAGGTAAAAAACTAGAAAATTGCTGGCCATTTTCTTTGTTTTCAGTCCGTTTCCATGGTGACGCAGGAAGAGGCTCCTCGCTCAGTGTCATTGTCGTTTCTGCAGGAAGTGAGGTCGTCGTCTGCCTGGGCCGAGGGGGCGGGGCTTGTCGAGGGGGCGGGGAGAGTTGGGTGGCGGATCTTGTCTTGTCGATGGTAGAACAAGAGATAGGCTGCATTGGTCTGAGAGAGAGAGAGAGAGAGAGACAGAGACATTGGCATAATGGTAATAACCCTCTGATCTGATGTTTTTAAAACCCTACACTGCCCCCTGTGGGGAGTAAACAGAATTACAACACATTTAAAATCTAAGGTAAACATTAATTTCAAAATGTAACATTTGTTAAAAAAAAAATGTTTTCATGTTATAAACAAACTGTGTGTGTGTGTGTGTGTGTGTGTGTGTGTGTGTGTGTGTGTGCACTAACCACTATCTGCTCCTCCTGTGCGTAGGTCACCTTGCTGTCATCAAAGTAAAACCACTGACCATTATCCTTGTTCCTCGCATAGCTGGTGTCTACACACACACACACACACACACACACGCACACACACACACACACACACACACACACAGTGAGAGACAGATACACACACACACACACAGTGAGAGAGACAGACAGACAGAGCCCGGGGGGTCTTACAGTGTCCATCCCTCAACCCTCCGTAGTGATTGGACACGGCGATGAGGTCATAGCGGCTCGGGGGCTCCTGATTGGTCTGTCTCTTCTTCAGCAGAGAGACAGAGATGTCCAGGTCTCTACACACACACACACACACACACACACACACACACACACACACACACACACACACACACACACACACAGAGTAAATAACACAGTTTCTATAGAAACATCTGGGGTGTGCGTGCGTGTGATGTACAATGTGTGTGTGTGTGTGTGCGTGCATGCGATGTACAATGTGTGTGCGCGTGCGTGTGATGTACAATGTGTGTGTGTGTGCGTGCATGCGATGTACAATGTGTGCGTGTGTGTGCGTGCGTGTGATGTACAATGTGTGTGTGTGTGTGCGTGCGTGCGATGTACAATGTGTGTGTGTGTGTGCGTGCGTGTGATGTACAATGTGTGTGTGTGCGTGCATGCGATGTACAATGTGTGTGTGCGTGCATGCGATGTACGGGGGGTCTGGGGGCATGCTCCCCGGGGGAAGATATACATTTTTTTATTTCAGCTTTAAAAAGTGGATATACTGTTGATTTTGACATGAGAAAATGTTTATGCCCTTACTGTAGCTAAGGGCATAAACATGGGACAAGACTTAAATCACAAGATTTTACTACTAATTTTAAGAAATCTTAAATGATATAACTGGAACTGTATTTTCTTAAACCATTGTCTTATATAAAGAATGTATTCACACAAGCCTACTATTGAATGGGCTCTGTGTGGTCTGTAGCTCTAGTATGACAGGAGAAAGGAGAAATAGGCAGAAATTACTACTAGCCTGGCTTGACCTATTCTGAAGTGTTGCTACAACTGTTACAATACTCGTAGGTTCATAAGCATTTTTACCAAAACATTTCCATGCCGCTGGGGGTATATTTTAATGACCACACATTCTCTGAAACATCTGTGTATACGTGAATAATACATCCTAAAATAAATGACAAGCTATGTGGTTTGATACAAAATAAACAGAAATGTAATGCTGACACACAAGGAATAAATACATTTTACAGACTAAAATGTGTCAAACCCTGAGAACTACATTGTGTAGTCCTAATTGACAAATGACTGGGGGCAATTAAAAAATAAATAAGTAAATAAAAGTGTCCAGTAACACTGACATTAACTTCAAAAGGCAGCAGTATAAGAGAGAAAGATTTTAACTGTGCATGCGTGTGTGCGTGCGCACCGCAGGGGGAACTCCACCACTGTGTCCAGCTTCTCCCTGGAGTACTTGGTGTAGGAGAACCTCTTGAGGTGGATGATGAGCACCTCAGGCAGGCTGCACAGGTCCAGCTTCTTGGTGGCCAGCTGGTGACACCTGCACAGGGGGCAGTACCTGCACACACGCACACACACAATGAGAAACACGCACGCACACACACACACACAGTGAGACTGTTTTAACAAACGTACGCTCGTTGCCTGGCCTGTGCCTGGCCTATTCTCAACTCTGTGTGTGTGTGTGTATTATTGGGTTTGCGTTAACTGGCGCAGGGCACCGACTACGAACGGAGTGAATGTCAAAGGGTTGAGCAGGCTGACGTTGGGGTCATGGTTGTTGTAGTGTGGGGTGTTACCTGACATTAGAATAAACATGTTTAGATTTCTAATGAAGATATGGAGACCACGGATCACCGCTGTGCGAATAGAGTCATTCTATATCATGACAACAAACCTATAGCCTAGTACACTGTATGAATTCACTCTTCATATGAGACAGAGGTAATCATGTATGATGATAATAATGGTGTTATAGCATAATCCATGTTATTAGTACACGCTTCAATTCCTCTGTGTGCACACGCGTGTGCGTAGGTGTATGTTTGCGTAGGTGTATGTTTGCGTGTGCGTAGGCGCGTGCGTGCGTGTGCGTAGGTGTATGTTTGTGTGTGTGTGTATGTGCGTGTATCTGCGTACCAGGGGTTCTCCACCTCCAGCGTCTCCATGGTGGTGAACAGCTCGATACACTCCTGCAGCTGCACACTGGTCTGTTGCTGGGACTCCTGTATGCTGCTGTGCTTCACGTACTTCTGATGGACGTGCGCGCACACGCACGCGCACACACACACACACACACACACACACACACACACACACACACACACACACACACACACACACACACACACACACCTCAGCAGGTAGAACAGGGGAAATGAAGCGTGTACTAATAACATGGATTATAACTCCATTATCATCATCATCATACATTATTACCTCTGCCTCATTCTCATTGTAGTACATCTTCATGTCTGGGTCCCAGTCTATAGCCACATAGGGCTGGGCTGCAGGTGGGGGGGGGCAGGCAGACAGACAGACAGGCAGACAGACAGGCAGACAGACAGACAGTCAGTCAGTATCCAAGCTAACCTGTCATATCATCAACCACTGGCTGAGGGTGGCCCAATCGCCACCCAAAACCCTTGATTGACACTACAATGCCTCCACCACTATGAATGGGGGTTGTCTTAGGAGGTTCATACCACCTGACCTGGCCAGGGCCAATGATTTGGCTGGATTGGAACGTTGACGATTTGATGCGACGGAAAAAAAGAACCGACTCTAAAAGATTATGAGGTCTGCCATTTTTGTGCCATTACAGAAAAGATAACAGTATTCATCTAAATGTAGTGTTCAGTAGTAGAGCCCCCATACTGTTTAGATGAAAACAGTCAGTTCTTTAACGTGGGGCGGGTAGTCTAGGGGTTAGGCCAGGGATGGGCAATCCTGGTCCTGGAGGGCCGGTGCCCTGCATGTTTTAGATGTCTCCCTGCTCCAACACACCTGATTCAAAT
>JAODUE010004671.1:0-10454 GCA_027564755.1 Amblyopsis hoosieri | reverse complement strand
AAAAGTGAGTACACCCCTCACATATTTGCAAATATGTGAGCATACTTGACTTACATGACTTGGATTGCCCCTTCACCTATCCTGCCCCATGACTGTTATTGACAGTTCACCATTACATCGGGTCTCTTTTCTCTGGCAGGCCCTAACAGTTCTGCAATCGCTCTCAACTACTGTCAAGGAACTTAGCACTACTGGCAAATTACTTTGTGAAAGAACCCCTTTGCATCCAGACATTGAATATGTCTATTTTCACATCAATGTGTAGGTTTCAATCCAAAACTGAGGGTAAAGAGGGCAATCCAAGTGCTGATGCCATTGTGCTCAACCCTTGACCTCACACATCCAGTCAAGGTTTCTTCACACGCCGGTGTTCAAATGTAAGCATATCATTAAACGTAAATGTGCCAGTTGGTATTCAGAGTATATTTTTACACTGTGTTTGTGATTCAGAAACAGGCAATGCCAAGTGAATATCATAGAGCTACCAGTTTCAATACTTTGCCAAGATGACCTTCATATGGCTAATACAGATTACACCATCTTAATTGTTTCTACTCAATTACAGTTTAGTTAATAGCTAGCCTGGTAATCCATAAACCGTTCTGCCAGTATAAGGCTTTAGTATCCATGGTTCATGGTGAAGACATGACTCCCTCATGACTCCATCCAATGCTTTGTTTAAAAAAAAAAAGTCACCGAGACTATTCACTTCTAGTCACTTATAATTATGTGCATTATTCTCATTGGTTGCCTCTGAAAAAGAGAGTTAAATGCACCAGCAGGTGTATAATGTGAATGCGTGTAACTATGAACAGCATATCCATGAGAGCGATGAATATGCATGGTCAGCTTGTTTGACAAGCATAGAGAGGTCTCAATAATAGAAAATGTGTCTTTTTTTATCAATAATAGTTGGGGATTTGGACCTTGGCCCTGTGTGCTTGTGAGTGTCGGTTTATCACTCATTCTGAAGGAGAAATTACAACACAAATACAATACAATATGCCTTTTATTTCCTCAGGGACGGTTTGTTCCTTAGGGCGATTGGGCGACACACAGCCAAAGGGAGAAAGAGAGAGGAGGGAAGTTCAAACTTTACCAGTGTACGCTACAGAAGCTGCCTGTCCTGCCTCTAAATATCTTAATCCAATCAGCGTCCAATGTTCCGTGGAGTACGTATAGCCTCCAGCCCCTTTTTGGGCGATTTCAATATTGTTGAAAATCGTCCTTACCACTCTCATAGACATTCACATCTTTTTTCCAAAAACGCAGACTCTTCAATGCATTCTCTATTGCTTCCGGGAGCGCTTGCACTAACGTGTTTACGTAATACCCGTTTGTAGGTATCTGTTAGTAACATGCATTGTCTACGCAACATTACTTAGACTGGTTCGTCGCCGCACATTATGGATTGTGTCTCATCCGTTCTGTCTGCATGACTTAATAATATCATAATATTAATAATATGAATTGGTAGGATCATTTAGTGTGTATGCAATTGTACTTTTCCATAACCATTTCTAACAATATCTAAACAGACGCCAAACGTCAATGTTTTGCATTCATGTGAACCAAGGTGGCCGTATAGACTACCGATAGTACCGAAGGCGCGGAGACCAATACAGGGACCGAAATGGGCACTGGGGCATGAACTAAGGCTGGCTCGGGGGCCTGGGTTAAGGCTGGCTTGGGTGCTGCCATCTTGGCCAGACGGGGCTTAGGGACAGGGGTCAAAAGAGGATCTGAAACTGGCTCGTGGGCCTGGAGTAAAGGGCTGCACCGGGACTGACATCGAACCCCCAGGCCGACCCCGAAACAGGAGACACAAGGGCTGAGTCCAAAACAGGGGACAACGAAACAAAAACGGCCGCGAAGGTCGGCGAAACAGGCCGCGTGAGAGCCGGATCATAACTGCCTCGGAGGGCATGGGTAAAACGGAAGAAGTCTCATGGGGCGACGGCGAGGCATAAACAGCCTCAGGGGGCTGTGACAAAACAAAAAACGCCTCAGGGGGCGACGACTAGACATAAACCGCCTCAGGGGGCGGCGACGAGACAGGTACAGAAGGAGCGAGGGCCGAATCGGGTACAGAAGGCGGCAGGGGAGAGGCCTTTCCCGGTGCCGGACCAAGGAGACGTCATCCTACCCCTTGAACCGTGTTTCGCCATGGGGGATCGTTTTATGGCTAACCGGGTTCCCCAGTACGGCGACTGTTTTATGTCCTGGAGGGCTGAAGCAGGTTGACTGCTAGCGAACCCGACTCTAGCAGGGGGAACGCTAGCCGGCTGGAGTGCTGGGCTTGGCTGTGAGCTAGCAGCCCGGGGTACAGGGCATGGCAGGGGGCTAGCGGACCTGTCGCTAGCTGCCTGGGGTATAGGACATGGCTGGAGGCCTACTGCCAGCTACCCGGGGTACGGGACCTGGGTGGGGGCTAGCGGGTCTATGGCTAGCGGGCTGGGGTATGGGACATGGCTGGGGGCTAGCTAGCTAGCTGCCTGGAGTGCAGGGTTAGGTGGGGAGCTAGTGGATCTACTGCTAGCTACCTGGGGTATGGGACGTGGCTGGGGGCTAGCGGGTCTACCGCTAGCTACCTGGGGTGCAGGACAGGACTGGGAGCTAGCGGGCCTACTGCTAGTTACCTGGGGTGCAAGACCTGGTTGGGAGCTAGCGGCCCTATCGCTAGCTACCTGGGGTGCAGGACATGGCTTGGGGCTAGGGACAGGCAGCAGGCCTCTCTCCGTAGCTTGGCCAGCTCTACCCGCAGGCAAATGACCTCAGGAACTCTCTTGAGCTCAGGCCTGGAGGACAGGAGGTGTTCCATGAGCGCTATGGTGGCTAGCCTGCGCTCCGTGTTCGTGGTGTCGTGACAAACACCACACAAAGCCAGAAGGATGTGCCTCAACTCTTCCAGCTCCTGGAGAAGGGTAGTGTCGGCTGGGTCCGTGATGTTGGTTGGATTATACTGTCAGGCTTTCCGGCAGGGTGGACCCGAATGCACGACACTCAGGCTTACTTGGTTCAGGGTTTGTAATATCCAAACAAAAGGCAGGTACACACAACACATAGGGCTGACATCAAATGATAATCCAACAATGACTACAGAGCAGAGCACTGTATTTTAGCAGGGTTAAAATACAGGATGACAAGATAGACCATTGGTCAGACAACGAGTGGGAGGTGAAACCAATAACAATCAACAAAATCAAGACGTGGAACACAGGGGAAACACGGACTGGAACACAGGGGAAACACGGACTGGAACATGGGGAGAAAACATGGAGATGGACAGCAGAACATGACAGGAAAGACGTAATACTTTTTATAATATAATTTAATATATTAATTAATGCAATGTGTTTATGCAGTTTAAAGTTACAGGGACATTGCAAACACAAACAAATACTTTAAAACAGGAACAGTAATACGGTAAATATCAGTGCATTGCATAATGTAATAAGGTGCAGAATATACATAAAACATATAAAAAGCACAAATCGGCTTTTATGAATTAGATAAAAAAGTATTGTCACACACTTGATTGCCTTTAAGCCATGATTATGAATTACAAATTAATTTTAAAAGAACAAACACATATTTGTTTTGTTTGAAAGTGAGAGTGACTTGCCTTTTTCTCTACTGCTCCCCCTACAGAGCTTCTACAGTATTACACTCTCTACCCCTACACAACCATGTTGTCTGGGGAGGAAAGTTACCACTTATACTTTGATACTATTTCATTATCTGTCCCTTCTCTTTCAGAATATTCATGGATGCTTACCGTACTGTATCTGCTCACGTGGCCACCAGACCCCAAAAGAGACTAATTCACAGATTAGTGTCATAAACCTATTTCTCAGAGGATGGTCTCTCTTTCGCTCTCTCTCTCCTTATCATTACACAGACATACTACAGTATTTATATTCATTCTACTAAACCAGTTGTTTTAACCCTTAAAACTATTTAAAAAATAAGTCAACCAACTTTTTAACATTGTTTTAGCATGACACCATACTGTACAGCATAAATAACCAGAAAGAGTATTGAATATTATTACATTTAATGAAATGTTCATGCTGTAAATATAAGATGATTATACTGTTAACACACACACACACACACACACACACACACACACACACACACACACACACACACACACAAAAGCACCTTGTAAGCTGTGGATACATGGTGATGTGTTAGCAACATCCACTACCAGACAGGAGTGGCTTACCAGTGTATCTGGTAAAATAGAGGCTTTTTCAGCGTGCCCACCAAGGCTTACTAGACTAAAGCAACAGAAAACATTTACACATTGGCAAGCCTCAAAGAAACCTCAAGGAAATAAAACAACCAAATGCAACTCTAACTGCAATATAACAAACACATTCGGACTAACTTGAGCATAGGACTAGTTCAGGCAGGGTTTGAACCCCCTCCATTACTGTGTGGAGTTTGCATGTTCTCCCTGTGTCTGTGTGGGTTTCCTCCAGGTGCTCCGGTTTACTAGCCTGACATACCAGAGGAATTGTTGTCACAAGTCCATCTGGGGAGCCGTCCATTGAAACTGCTTGTGAATGGCTGTACTTTCAAAAAAATACTTGGCAGTTGATTGGATGAACCATCTGGTTGTTTTTACCGTCGGCACCATGATCGGCACACCTAAACCACACCTGTATAGTTATAAACACGAAGATGATTGGAAAGTTCAGTTGCTACTCGGACACATTCAAAATGATTCCGAGGCTTTCCAGACTGATTCTCATGGCAAAATTAAACTGAAGATTACAGGAAGGTTTCCGGTTTCCCCCACTATCCACAAAACGGGTTAGGTTAACTCTCTCCAGTCAGTGCCATTGACCAGCGACACTGGCCTCAACCTGGAGTTGGTCCCCGGGCGCTGCACAGAGGCTACTCACTGCTCCCTTGAGGGATGGGTTAAATTTAAATGCAGAGGATGAATTTCGCTACATGTGTGTGTATGTGACAATAAAAGCACCTTTACCTAATGCTCCTGGACAGTCTAGTATAGTAATATAGATAGTCACTGCCTTAGACCCATAGTATGCAGTACATGACTGCACAATTATACATTGTTCATGCACTACACTACGGTATGTACACACTACAACCCCACACACAACAAATAGGTTTTTAAAAAAGTGGGTGTCTTTCATCCTCTCTTGACTAACAGTATTAAAATGATCTCTCTCGTTCTCATAATGATTGCTTCATTAATAACAGTGCTTTCTATCTTCATCTCGATAATTGCCTGTACCACCCCTCCTTTCTCTCTGAAGTGAGGAGGGAGGGTCCTGGCAATGCCGTCCAATTATTGAGAGATTATGCTTTTTTCCTGTATGGTGAATTATCCCATTTAGCTCTCCAGTGGATTGGACACGTCATTTAAAATGTCATCAATGTCTAAAAGGTTGTGTGTGTGCACGTGTGTGTGTGTGTGCCCAGAACAGATAGTATTTAAGATGAAAATATCATGGCATGGCATGCATTTGGGAAGTTCTGTCAAACACTGATTAAATCAAAACAGGAGCTATAAGCTACTGTATGTTTACGTGTGTGTGTGCATTTTGAGTGACTACAAGTAGGTCCTTTCAGTAGCGTAGCCAAACATTTGCTGGTGGGTGGGTGTACAGTACATTAAACTAGGAAAGCAATTATAATTGATCTTATAGTCCTATAGGCTAATAATTCATATATAGGCTATATGTGCAAGTAGGCTGCAGGCCTAGTAGAACATGATATTAACACATTCAGCCACCTCACTATCATCCTTAGCTTTGTAAATACACAGACCAATGTTAAGTAGGTTTGCAATATTATGCCGGTAGCCTATACCTGATCGATATACTCCTGTTTTGTGATTTTAGCAGGCGACATTGAATGTTAAAATAATGTGATCATAATTCAATGATTTGTGCTGTTTTGACTGATAGTGATATTGACAGCATGTGAGAAGAGAAATGATAGAAATGGCGATCAATCGATTCAATATGATCACTGCTCACTGGTAGGATGATAGGTTATATTTGCACTCACCAAAGCAGAAGGCTCACGGCACGGTGCATGGTTCTTCCTCTGGGCAAACCGTTCATTGAAAACACTGTTAGGTGTTGTGATGTTAAACTCGTGGTTACATAGCAGCATCAACTTGAGTGATGACAATATGAAAAGTGTCGACTACGTTAACGCCAGACAGCTATATGAATGTTGTAGCTACTTGGGTGGGGGCATAACTTAATAATTGATTGAAGTTACAGGCTATACTGTATGCATAAAATAGCATATTTGGCAATTGATGAATAATAAAAATCTTAAAGTGATTATTTTAACATTTAAAAAGAAAATTATAAACTGGTTGGGTGGGCGGTGGTTCATATTAGATGGTGGCCCACCCACACCCACCTGTGGCTATGCGGATGGGTTCGTATGTGTTTGCATATCTGCTTATGTGTGAATTAAGTATTGTGTTTGTTTCCCCCATACACATACAGTACACATGTCTGTGGTAATGTGATTACTTGTTCATGCATGTTTGTGTATTCTAGCAGCATTTGCCCTTTTTGAAATGACCTTTAGCATCCCTCCCCAAAGCCCCCTAAAGCACTCAGTAGTGGGGTAAAGTGACGCTACGAATCACCATCACGTTCCATCCTTTGTTATTCCCCGATACACAAGGTCAATGTATGGGGAATCACTTCCATTGTGCACCATAAGGCGCCTCAGTGTGCTACTTATTACCCATTGTGATGTGTGACTGTTAGCCCTGTGGCTCTTTATAGATATCATGCAAGGCTCCATTTTCCTCAGTTATTTGTTTGAATATATGGTAAATACAAGGTTTTGTGTTTTTACATAGGATCATAATAAAGCACAGCGGACATTCAGGCAGGACACGAGTCACGTTGCTGGATCGTCAGCTGACAGAACAGCTGATTGTTGCGTTACACGCATTGGCCAATAATTAGAGAGTGTTTATACTTAAGATGGTTTACCTGCCCCTTCCTGACGCTTCCCCTGCTAGCCCGTTAGCTGTGGTCCTGTGCCGCGTTGTCTGATGCATTCCATGCCGATTCCCATGTTCGTGGCTGTCGGGAGTTGGGACGTGTGCGTGCTTGTGTCTATGGCTGCATGTTTTTGGCTGTGGTTGTTTGTTGGGCTCATAGGCGTCAATTGGGTATGGCAAGGTATGGCAATCGCCATACCTTGGGATCAGCTTTAAAAAAAAGAAAAAATAGAATTTCACTTGTATCGCCATATAATTGACGATTTTTGCTTTAAAAAATGATATAGGCCTTAGCCTAATCGCATATGCGTAGGAAACGCAGCCGACGGGTAGAGCGCAGAAAGCATGGAAGACAAGAAAAGAGCTTAACTTATTTTGAAAGCGTGATTTACAGTAACAACTGTAAGAACGTGAAAGTGCCACTTTTCAGAGTAAGGTTGACATAATTGTGGAGTTAACCTTTAGTATAATAACAGCCTTTACTCATGATTGAGCCTACCTATGGTACAGTATGCTATGGTAAGGTCCGTTTAGGTACAGTAAGTTGACTACTGTAGTTTCCTTGCAGAATTTGAACCTATACAATCTCTTTAAATGCCAAGCAGTCAATCAATCAAGTGCCAATATTTACAATCTTTATATAGATTGGCGTTAACTAATTTTATTTAAATGATTCAGGTGTTGAACATTATAATTCACATTTCATTAAACAAATGTGGTCTGTATGTGTTTTGGTTTGGTTTGTTTGCTTTTTTGCTTCCAGACGTTTCAAAAAAATCAATCTGTATCTCTGTATATGCCAACTCCCATTGTGTGGGTCTGAACAAGGCCTTAGACGGGATTACAGCTGCTTTCTCATTAGTAGCACTTTCGGGTCACTGTGAAAAAGGTATGAGAAAGGGGATATGAGAAGATAATACAACGAAATTCACACGTCACACACAAACAGCTATTATATTTCCTTCACTTTTTTTTTTCTTTACATATGAATGTATACAGATGTACTGTATGTACTCTAACCCATGTTTTGGTTTGCTGGAATTTTCCAAAACACTGATTTTGTTCCTATGAATGCAAGCGGACCTTCACGTTTCACATGTAACTGTGTGGAAGTTGATGTATGTAATACACCATGTTGGGCCTTGCACGTGCTGTTATGTTCTGTGTTACAGAAGATTTTGAGAAATGGTAATCTCCATGAAATGTAGGTTAGGGCTGTGTTGCTTTTATGTTATTTTTCTAATTTTGCTTGATTATATTTAATAATATGTGCATATATTTTTCAGTGCAATTTATTAGCATTTATGCTGTGGATCCTGATGCTTAGAAGTGCTTCAGTACATGCGGGTCATGACGTTTTGAGAAACAGGTTGTGTGAATAAAGTATTTCTGCTGGAAACATTTTAGTTCTTACAATTTAAGATAAATATAACCTTTTCTCAGACAATCAGTTGGGCAACTAATGGGTATGTTTGATTTAGGTGTTCTGATTAGCAAGTATTGACTAATTGCCAGTGCTTTCTCATTGGCACACCTAAATCAAACATACCCATTACTTATTTAATTAGCTACAGCTAGATTTGCTCTGCTTTGAAAACCTGATATATACATCCCTTCCAGAGGTGAGAGAAACATACAGAGTCAAATGCAGAAATAGTCTGCTTGTACTCAATAATGAACCAATTGTGTCAACTCATGCAGCTCTGAACTTGATCCACGAGAGAAATACAGAGAGAAACCCAATGAAACTAGAAATAATAAGGGGGAAAAAAGAAATGTATGGTTTTAGAAAAATGTTAAACCTTGCAGTGACTTGGGTTATATACTGTGTACCGAACATAAAAATGGTTCCAAGGCCTTTTGTCTTATTTACTGACCTCACTTCCTGTACTTTCAAATGGTATATATTTATAACTTAACTTAATCTTAAAGTTGCATATTTTGGTCATTCTTAAATATGAGTGTGAAATATGAGTGTTTCAAGAGACATAGTGATGAGTTTTATATGAGCTGGAGTTATATCTTGCATGTAGCAAAATTCTTCTTTGATTTACCAATAGGGTAGGGCCAAGGGCGTAACTACCCATAATGCAACCGCATTGGGGCCCGGCTTGAGCCAGGGCCTTTATTACCGATCAGCTGGGCCCTCTAATGTACAACTCTTCCTTCAACCGAGCTACAGAGCTGGTCAAGCTCCAGATAGACACATTACTGTTTAAATGCTAGCCGCCAGTAGATATATATTGTGCTCAATATACAGGCATTTCCTGGAATGGTGTCATACTTGTTGTTTACAATATCTGCTATGCATAAAGCACTCATATGGTATTTTACCTCATAGTAGGCCTGGGCAATAAGATTTCGTTTTTTTACCAATTTGAAAAATGCCTAAATTGCTAAATCGAGATTAATGCTTTCACTCAAAATTAACATCTGGAGTTGCGCCGACGGGCGGGGTTCCCCCTCCCATTCTTTATCACGTGTGCACTCAATGCTCCGGTCAAAATCCACCAGTTTCCCCAGCGTATTTTAGCACATCGCGCTAATCAGATAGCATTAGCCACAATTAGCATGTGTTACCTTTTTGCACTTTTGTTTGTCTAATATCTGTTATGCAATTACGTGCATGATATAGGTTGGGATTAACCACACTTGTGATATCTACTGTAGCCATTTCCGATTATATTTGTAGATATTAGTTGCATTAAGCCTTGTAAACGGCACGTAACACTAGGCTATTATCCTTCTGACACTGGCCTCTATCTGGAGTTGGTCCTCAGACACTGCACAGCGGCTGCCCACTGCTCCCTTGAGGGATGGGTTAAATGCACAGTATGAATTTTGCTACATGTATGTGACATTAAAAGCACCTTTACCTTTACTGTTATACTAGCTCTGTAATTGGCTCTGCAGTTATATTAGCTTATACTTATTATTAGGCTATGTTATTCAAATTCACTGTATAGGCTACATCACCTATTGTAGAAATTGTAGGCTAGTATTAAAGTCTGCATATTTCTTATATATAGCCACAGGCATACCCACTCAATATTTGTTGAAATATAATAATGTGGATGTTTCTCCAATCACTGCCTACCAGCTATATTTAGCTTAACTTAAGTTATTTGTTGATATTGCACAAACTGTAGGACATAGGTCTATAGCCTACAGTATGGCATATAGTTTTAACAAAACCGTTTTTTGAGTAATATTTTTATCATGAAGAAAATAAAATTGTTATCATACTGATAATTATTTGAGATTTTTAGGCCAATTCACCCAGCCCTACCTCATTGTCACATTAGTTATACATTTCGATTTAGTGACGATTAATGGTCGATTTGATTTACAATGGATGTTTCTCAATGTCAAGGATGCTTCCTTGGTAGGACGGATTCTTCCAAGTGCCTTCCTAGTCGGGTCATTCCGAGGC
>JAODUE010004670.1:0-10454 GCA_027564755.1 Amblyopsis hoosieri | reverse complement strand
CTTCTGTCTGCATGCATACAGGTACTTTTATAGTCAGATATACAATTCTTAATTGTGAGTCGTGACCATTCCTACATGCCCCCGCAACCCGACTCTGGATAAGCGGATGAAGATGGATGGATGGATGGATGGACCATTCCTACATTTCTGTCTGTCTCTCAAGTTCAAGTAAGCTTTATTATAGCATGACAGTTATTGACACCGTATAGCCAAAGCTGTAATGTAGCCTCTATAGAAGTCTGTGTCGCTGATGTGTGGTAGTGTGTATATGCCTCTGCAGAACGTCGTATGTCCGTGTTGTGTTTGGCGCCCTTTACTGGCAAAAAAAAAAAAAAAAAAAAGTGCTATGTTGACCCATAGGCCTGCGGGAGGGATATATAAAATTACCGTTGCACCAAAATTGCGCCCCACCCCCCATGTTTTTCACCGGCCGCCACTGCTGCATACCTATTTTTAAATATAAAGAAATGACAAATCCTAAAATGTATCTAGCCAAACTAAACCACTGAGGCACATGCTAGTGCACGCACGCAAGCAAACACACGCACATATCCAATAGATTTACAGATATATTGAAAATGTATTAACACTGCAATAATAGCCCATGCTCACCTGGTATCTGCTGAGCTGTTCAGTCATTTCGTCCATGTGTCTATCATACTCAGCGATGAGAGGAGCCATAATGCTGTAAAACAAGAGCACAATGCTATAATGATAATATTGTTTTGTGATGAGCACAGGTGAGATAGCTTGACCACAATAGATATATTATACCTTCTATCTGAGATCCAGGGTGCAGGAGATTCTTTGTGTCTTGTCTCATCAACCTTAAAACATTTATGGATTAGCATTTGCATACTATGCTTATGAGCTTCATTCGGCAATTGTAGTTTAAAAGTCATGAATCACGTAAATCCAATAAAAACAAAAACAAGTACATGCAACATTTCAAAATGATGAAATTTCGTTGGTATAGCCCCTATTCAGAGGGCAAGGCATTGTGCTATCCACGAATTAAGTCAAGGCTGTCAGAAAGAGTATTGTATTACATGTTGGAGCCCAAAAGGGGATGTATATTTATTGAGAGTTGTAAATGAGCAAATAATAGGTATACGTATGTTAATATACCAGTCATTCTTGGATATCTAGATTATAATGTATTATGTACCTGAACCGCTGACGCTGCCACAGAGCTGTGCCCATCCTGATACTGGCTAAAAGAGTTTAACCTCTGGACTGAAACACACAGAAACAAGCACAATGTAACTATTATGACCATTGCCTTCATTTCGTAAAAACGAATATGCTTGCATGGTGCTATCAAAGTCTGCAGGTTGACTGATAAACAATGTTTGCTAGAGGTAAAATGTTTTCCCTGTAGCCAAAAGTAATGGTCACTGTGGGATGGTCTGACACAAAGTAGGTGTTTATTTATGCCATGCAAGTGTCATGCAAATACTTTTCTCTACAGACATTAGTATCTAGTTATATAAATTATATAAGATGTTATGGTTACCAGGCGTATCGGTAGCCATGTAGCCAGCTAGCTGTCGGCGTTTAGCAATAACTTATATTCATATACTGTATGTTGAATAACTAAGAACATTAAACATTTGACGCGCATGAACACCAATAGCGTCTACTCGATTGGCAAGTTAATACAACTTATTAATTATTATTAAGGATATAATCCAGTCTCCGCCGTCCATTTCAAAGCAAACAAATGGCGACCAATCACATTCAACCTGTGCACCACTTAATCTGTCCCCTCTCTAAGAACAATATGATCCTACCAGGATTCTACTCATGGATATGTTACTCATGTGATCTGGTTTCTGTATGTACATTTAATTGACAGGAATCGCTCTATTTAATATCTGAACAGGATTTTATTGTGTCTAAAGTGTCTGTGATTTCGCATATGTGTCTAAAGTAAGGTTCTTGGATTTTTTTGAATTTACACCGTACTGTAGGCTACTCTTTATCAGGAAGTATTACTCCACCTACTAGGCTACTCCACTGTCATAAATAAAATAGTTATGTAACATGCCCATGATAATTAAACTAATCTGATAACAAACTGCTTAAAGGCAGGGTGATAAGAGCACTATTTAACTCGATCTCAGAAGGTAGTTCTCTCTCTTTGGAGGTGCTAAAGCGTCTAAATCATACAATATGGGTGCAGCTGCAGCCTATGGAATACAGTTCATGATGTTTGTCTACATGTTACTGTTCTGTAATTCTCTGTAAGTTTTCTGTTGGTCGCTGCATAACTGCAGCCAAGACATCTTACCGTATTTCGTTCTTTTTCGGCATCTGACATTTATTTGTGATTCTATTTACAATCAAACAATTATAGGCTAACTAATTCTCTTTCTAGTCCACTTTTTCAGATGGAATATGAGATTAGGTCCACTTGGGACAGTATACCTGTGACCCACGAACCTGTGAAGATAACATTTTCTCCTGGGGACGACGGGCTGAAGATGGAAGTATTGGCTCCCTTTTTCAATGATCCTGCTGCCCCAGAGGGCCCCCCCGGCAAACCCTTCCCTGGACTCTGGGACTATGAGGGTGGGTAGAGACGTTTTACTCTAGCTGGTCCACGAAACCAAACGTAGGCGTATGTGCTTGGTGTATTCAGGGGGTGATCCATCCTGGATCTGCAGAAAAAAAGGGGCCCCTGGCAATTAAATTAAACAGTGATATTGTAATCCTTCCTGCCGCTCATAATGATTGTTTAATGCAACAATATTGTCTATAGGGGTTTGTCACTAATGGTGTAGCTTCAGATATGATTCATGATATATTATTTAATTTAAGGGGCAGTCTATCTACTGTACTGGTATAAGGTTATGAAAATAGGACAATCAACTTGGGTAGACTGAGGATCTGCTTAGGAGGCTGTAATAGTAATTCCATTATCATTATTACAGTGACACAGCAATTAAAGCTTTTTAATGAAGTTGAGTAATAACACTCATTTCCAATTGACCTGCAGTTCAATTTGTGGTTAATGAGCCCTACCTGTTTGCCCCCATTAATTACACTTATGAGAGTGATGCAAAATCACTAATAATAACTAAATAATTATCAGAATAGATTGCCTGTTTTACCATAGAACTTATATAACATTATAATACATTCCCTACAATGTAACTACTATTACTATAATAATAATAATAATAATAATTACTATTATAAAATGGTTGATATATGAGCATATATGTCACACATGAGCTCTCTTAAAAGTTAATATTGATGTGAACAAACATTAATGTGTTGTCTGTTTCGACTCTCAATTATTAGTGGTGGAGTCCTTCTTCCTAGATAGTACTAAAGAAAATTATCTGGAGGTGGAGGTATGCCCGTAAGTACAATTCATGATATACATAGTGTGGTTTTGACCATAGCTCAGAGCCTCATATGTAGACAATTTGCCATTTAGACACTGTATTCTTGAAACCCTATGATTACAGGTCCACTATGCTAAGATTGCATATATTACAGCAAGGAGCCTTGTTCACCATGTTTGTTTCTATTTCAGACATGGGCAACACTTGGTGTTACTGCTTTCAGGGCGAGGCCAAGCATTCCAGGTAGGCACATTCACAATGCAGATATCAAGCTGCTATCTACTGATACAGAGGTGTAGCAAACACATAAGTAAAACAAACATGAAATCTATTGATTGAAAAACAACCTGTCAGATATGTTTAATAACAAAATTGCATTATAGACAAAATTGTAATGAATACTTTTGACATGGCATTGTTATTTCTTTCCATTGTTTTGGCCCATATCTATAGCAACAACTGGCCTTGTCCTTCAATGCCACAATCACAGGTGATAAATGGATTGGTGAAGCCCTCCTTCCCTGGGAATACTTTCCCCCCAATGTCAACACAATGAATTCCTATGCCATACATGGTTCAGGAGAGGCTCGTACATATGAGTCTCTGTACCCTGTTCCAAGAGAAGACTTGGTAGAAGGACAAAAGCCTAACTTGTGAGTGTACCGGGTAACTTTTCATTGGTATTTGTCAACAAAGTCCTACCTGTAGCCAGTGAGACCAGTATTTTATTACGCAGATGCATTTAAATGCTGTGTGTGTGAGTGTCTGTGTGTCTTTGCTAAACATTTACTCCACTTTCCCTTTTTCTAGCCACCTTCTGGAATATTTCCAAGACTTTACCTTGCAAAGCATCATGGGAGCAGGCTGGGTCCAGCCAGAGTCTAATTTCTGGAAAGGAAAATGCTGAACGAGGCAAAACTCACTCTATCTCTCATGCACACCACAAGATGGTGACAGGAGTCAGGACAGCGGCACATCCAAAGTCATCAAGGCGGGAACAAAATTGCAATCGATGTGTATTAGTTAATGATGTCAAAAGGTTTGAAGTGAAATATGTCACAAACGTATGGTGGATGGTGGATGTCACATCATGCATGATCTTAATGTTCATGTGACCTACAGCAGCTATACTGTTGCTGTCTGGATATACAACTTCCTGTTCACTGTGTAGTCCATTCACTCACGTTTTGGGTTAAACAACTTCCTGTTCACTGTGTAGTCCATTCACTCACGTTTTGGGTTAAACAACTCAAGTTTTGAGTCGTCTCATATTTCTTTTGTGATTCCCTCTGCTTGAGCTGTTGAATACAGTTATGTGTGACACACTAATAAATAACAAATACAAATACAACATCTTCCGTAGAAATCTTCAGTATAGGTTATGAGTCTGCAATTTATTAAACAAACTTGATATACTGAGACTAATTTGGTTTCATGTGACGTTCATGGACAGTTATTTATCTGTCAGTGCTGAACAAATGTTATCTATCTTGAATTAGACGGATTAAAACATGTTTATTATAGCCTCTCCTAGTTTTTTGTGCTTCAATGCTGATTTAATCTGATAACATGACTTATTTAGGGCAACTGAATACACACAAAGTCAAATTAATATTAATTATAGATTTCCTTAAATCCTTAAGGGTGAATAAGCAGGAACAAAGCAGGCTGAAAACAGAATGTGTCTGATGTATTGACTCATTCAGTCAGTAATTCATTCCTGCTCACATATCAAAGACTCCCACAAACCTTTCTACCTACTTTGAGGAATTTGAGAAGATCACAAGCCGTCTGATCCTGGCCACACCAAGGCACACGTGCGCTAAACCTCACCTCACCTCATACACACACACACACAGAATCACTGAAAGTTTCAGTCTCTGTGCTATGGCTTTGTTATTTTTTAAATATATCTTTAATTTAGTCTCTCCCCTTTACTCCTTTTGAGGCTCAATAGAGGCCCTGTGCATTTCTATGACTCACTTCTCTTTGAATCTCTGGCTGGCTATAGTTGATTTTCATGTTGGTTGTGCTGCTCTTCACTGTGGCAGCCCCTAAGCCAATATTGAGCCCTATCACTTTTAATTGGTGCTCTCGCCTTTGAAATGCATGGAGTGATTAGGTCTAGGGAGCCCATTGCTTAAGCCCCCTCCTTATCATTGCCACCACGCTGCGTACTATTCACACGCACACACACACAAACATGATGCGCTTCACTACAATTTCAAAGTTGTAGCATATCTTTCACTAATTCAAAGATTGCAACTAAATAATTGTTTCTGTGCACATTTTGCACAGGAGCCTCTTTAATAAAACACATTATTAAATTCCCACGAATGTACGCTTAATCTCTTGAAATCCTCACGCGCTTTGAGAAAGTAAATGAGTGTCCCCACTCGCGCCGAGATAAAGCCCACTCCCTCTAATTAGTGTGAGAAGGCGAGGGGAACAGAACAGGTACTACTGTGACTCCCTCCTACCTTCCAAAGCCCTGCGGACTGAGGAGCAGCCTTGACTCTGCCCAAGAAAAAGAGCCGCGGCTCCTCTAAAACATTCAGCGGCAGCTTAAGGGGTTGACTTTGCATGTCAAAAACTTTCCGGTGATCACCCAGGACTTTTTCCTTTACAAGAGTCTTATATCTTCAAGTTTAAAGAGTGTTTGAGGGTATGATGAATAGGGATAAAGCTGCAATAAAAAATTAAGGGATAAGAGAGTTGGAAGATCTCATAACATAAAAGAGCAATAGATTGGCCAAGTGTAAAAACTGCTAGTTTGCTCAGGGGTTCTGTGATAGAGATGCAAATTAAAGATTCATACCACAGTTAAGAAGATGCGGTGACATTTCATCAATGTTGCAGCAGCAAAAACGCATGGAAATTGTACAAAGCGTAACGTTGATTTATCAACAGTCTGGCTGATTATATATCTATTACACTGTCACAAAACTTAACTAAACTCTGATCATGGGTCATGAGCTAACAAATTGTTATTGTGGCCATCAACGGTAGCCAAGCATTCTTCCCATTTCCACCTTTCCGCCGCATCAGTTAAGGCCGTGACAATCATAATATAGTGCTGTGTCTCCCTCTGGGCGCAATTGGAAATGCCTATAATAAAGATGTAATGGAAGGCCTAATTGGATGCTTATTCACTCTGTCTAATTATTGTCCAACAAGTCCATTATTACTGAAAGAGCTGCAGGGGTGAGAGGGGTATAGCCGACACCAATCAGAACTGGAGCTAATGATTTGTGTTTGTTTGCATGTGTAAGTGTGAGTGTGTATATTGACACAGGTGGTCTATGCTGATGTCAGATATGATGAGAGTGTGCACAGCATGTGTGATGAACTTGTAGGGATTCCAGAGAATCCATGGACAGATTAACGCCATTGACATTAGCCTCAGAAACACTGCTGAGACAGCACTAAAGGCAAGTGAGGGAAACTGTCATGGTTCCAGCCGTGCCATGGGTTTTGTTCTTTGTTTCTCTGTGGGATCGTTTTGGTTCCCCAGTCCATGGGTGTTTCTCAATGTCAAGGATGCTTCCTTGGTAGGAAGGATCCTTCCAAGTGCCTTCCTAGTCGGGTCTTTTGGAGGCTAGGAAAGATTTTCGAAGAACATGTAATGGAACGGCCTAGCTAGTGTGCAAGATGACGTCATTCAAAAAAAGTCCCGCCTTTAATTAAAATCATTATGCTTAATTAAACCGCGCGTTTCGTTTTTTAATAACACTTGAAAAAACTATGAATCGTGCTGTATTGTTGTTAGTTTCGTTTTGCGCCATTTTTAAATCTCTCCTCTTCTGACGTTCGCACAGGATTGTGGGTATTTTTACAACGCGGAGAATGCACACATGCATCCTTCAAAATCCTCTGATCGAAGGACTGAGTCCTTGGTAGAATTCTAAAGTATCCTAGAGATTGGAACGGTACTTTATTGAGATTTGATGACGTAGCATCCTTGAAATCCAGCCGCTAAGGATCCTTTCTTGACATTGAGAAACACCCCATGTGTCACTGCCCTCGTGTTAATTGTGTATTGCTTTCACCTGTGCTTTGTTTTGCCCTGTCCAATGACGTGTCTCATCTTCCTGTATTTCGCCTTTGTGTGTTGTGTTTGTCGGTTTGTTAGTATTGATCTGCTTACTCCTAAATTAGTGTCGATGTGTCCCAGAGCAAAATATACCTAACTGCTTCCGATGGATGGTTGGCGCTTCAATTCCAGTCCAATTGTATTTACTATTTACATAAATAGTATGGGGAAAGATGTTCCAATTGCAAATTTCCATTTCTATGCTGATGACACTGTTTTCTATTGCAGTGCTCCTACTATTAATCAAGCACTTTCTTATTTGCAATCTGCTTTTAACATTGTACAGGCACAACTGTATCAAATTAAGATGGTTCTGAATGTAAAATAAACTATGAAGTCTCTGGATACAATTCTGATTATTATTACTTCATATGGTGAGAAGATTGAAGGGCAAGAAACGGAAAATGATTGCTAGACCTGTTCTCACTGCACATGGTTATGGTAATCTTCTTAACAGGACTGCATCTGGTTGTTCATTATCTTCGTTGGATACTGTAAATCATAGCACATTTATTATTATTTATTTATTATATAATATTTATTATTATTTATTACTGGATGTAAAGCTCTTATACATCATTGTACTTTGTACAAAATCAGTAATTGGCCCTCGTTAGCAATGCGGAGGCAGATACAGTACACTGGCTTACTTTAGTTTACAAGTGCGTCCTTGGTATGCACCCCACTTATCTCCACACATACTTATCACAAAACGCCAGCTGTTATAGTTTGCGATCTTGTGACTTGTATTTGTTGTCTATACCCAAGGTCCGTACAGCTTGGCAAGAGGGATTTTAGCTATTGTGCTCCATCCAGCTGGAATATCTTACAGACAGATTTAAAGCTGCACAGTCTGATCTCCATTGATTAATTTAAATCTCAAATAATTGTTGCCATTGTTTATGATTGTACTCAGCTAGTTTAAAATATTTGTACCAGGTTGTTTTAAATATCTGTATCAATTTCATTTTTCATTTTTCTATTTTATTGTTGTTTTAATTGTACATCCTAGTCCAGAGTGTTAGAATGTATAGATATCAAGATTAAACTCTACTGGAGGTTTACTGCTATTTCGCCAGGTCTCTCTTAAAAAATAGTTTATAATCTCAATGTGATCACCTGGTTAAAAATTTATAAATGAATAAATAAATAAATAAATAAATAAATACAAATAAAATCAGTGGGTGAATGTGAGGCAGTAATAAGATTTGAGCGGCCTGAAGGTTAGAAAAGCACTATAAAATGCAGTCAATGTACCATGCATTGATGTGTTTGTCCAGTTCTGATCAGAACTAGGCCAATAAAACCACAGGAATGGGCTTCATGTTCAATTCTAATTCATTTATATTTTCTGAGCTACATATTCAAAAACCTTAGTGTGTCTGTGTGAATGTTATTAATCCCAGCAACAAACTTGCCAAATAGTTGAAGCATACTGTATATACAATAGAAATAACCGTGCCTCCTCAACAAATAACTACCTTCAGCTCTAGAATTTGTTTAGTTTAGAAGAGATAATGCAGCAGATGTATAGGCTTATAGCAATAACAAATAGATCACATTATGCTCGAAGGTAATTTATGTGCAGCTTGGTACTGGTAAGCAAGTTAGTAAACTCTTAATTGGTAAATAAATCAGCAAACTACTTTAAAAGTGGCAACGGCAATGTAAGAGCATGTTGATAGTGTGCTCAGAAATATTTACGTGTATGTGACCACTTGTTCATGTGTGAAATGTTACCACCTTAAAAAACTAATTTGCACACAGCCGGGCATGGTTAGCATTGCTGTTGCTAGCGTATGGAGCGCTCTTCATTCCTTCAGGGATGTTCTTCTTTTATTGGTCTTGTGAAAGGAGCAAGCTCGCTCATTTAAAACCACAAGTGTTAAACTAACCACGTAGCTGAACTCAGAAGGAATGCAGAAATGATGGCGTAATTATCTTGTGCCCTGCCCATTCCTCACCCAACCTCCCCCTCTCCCCTCCTCAAACCCCATACTTCCATTCCACTCGTGCGAAGGAAAAGGGCAGAAACAGTATTAGTGGTAGATGAATGACGAGCTTAACTCAATCTTGCTCACTTCAGTAGACAACTCAATATGGATTCGGCCACAAAGCCCGCTGTATACTCACCCAGGCGGGATACTGCGCTAAATCTCACTTTGCTGCTACCACAAAGGACATGATGGATACGAATGCGGATGTGGAGGGCTGGAATTGTGGGACTGTGTGTGTGTGTGTAGATATGATGAATATGCGAGAACAGAGGCACATGGTTGAGCTGTGAAAAGCTGAACTGATAATTAGAGTATTTATCTGGGTTAGGTGTCATGCAGTCTGAGCGGCTTTTAAACATATTCCATCAATTTGACATGTGAACGTTGCTTTTGAAATGGAATGGCTAGTTATGCAGCAGCGAGATACACATTATTCTTTAAGTGAACGTCCTAAAACGAGGTGAGTATTGAGGTATAGGTCACATGGTGCCGTGGTGGTGTGAATGTGATCGTTTCAATCCGTTCTGATAGAATCCACATGCTGAAATCCGTCTTACATTACCATGTTTGTCACACACTCTCTTTTTCTCTCTCTCTCTCCCACTCCTCTCTCTTCCTCTCTCCCTCTCTTTTTCCATATACATCCTTCCCTTCCCTGACATTATCTTTTCTACCGTCAGCTAATCCAATAAATGCACCGAAATTCAACAAAAATGGAAAAAGGCCTTCGCCTTAAGGTGGCACCAATGAGCTGCTCCAACTGTGGTCAGTGCACTTAATAGTCACTTCATGAAAATGTGTGTTAAAGGTATAGTTGCTATTGCAAGCTAATCATAAGCTACTGTGCTTTTTGTCAAATTCACAAATTATCTCCTCGCATTTCGCTATCTTACCATTCTCTGTGCGTGTTGAAAAAGTAACCTGTAACCTCTATGGGGTGAGAATCCTGCCACAATTCGAAACCAAAAAAATAAGGTTTGAAAGGTCGTAACTTAGAGTGTGAAACCT